>JAIPRK010000037.1:0-96877 GCA_025469195.1 Chaitophorus viminalis | reverse complement strand
ATTATTATTATTATTATTATTATTATTATTATTATTATTATTATTATTATTATTATTATTATTATTATTATTATTATTATTATTATTATTATTATTATTATTATTATTATTATTATTATTATATTGTTATTATTATATTGTTACAACATAAATATCGTTGTAGTGCAGCAATTTTGCTTGGACAATAATTCGATTCCATTTTATACTAAACTCGTATAGTGCCAGTAAATGATGAGTATATAATTAAAATAATATGATATAATATAATATAATAATAATAATAATAATAATAATAATAATAATAATAATAATACGTAATAGGCTACGTGTATAACATACAACTACGGTCTCCGTGAAAATGATAATATTTGTTAATAGACGGTTAGTGTGTTTTAGTTACAGCGTATACTGTGCAGGTACATATTATTATTATCTACTATCGTTGTTGTTATTGCATCAGGCAGTTTACACCAAGAACGTACGCGTGTAGGTACACATGGAACGAACGGTATACTATTACGAGTGCTGTAGGCGCGTACGTATATTATATAATGTTTACACAGAGGAAAACAATGCTGACGCCACGATATAATTTCTCATAACATATGATTAAGACGTTTGTTTTTCGTAGCAAGCGCACACATAGGTACCTACAATCAACGAATCCTCAAACGCTCGAGATTTACGGACGCGATTCGCACATAAATTACATATGCCCAAAATATATTTTGTTATGTGTTGCCGAACATTGGATGTTTCGAAAAGTCTAATTTATTTATTCCATGTTTTTTCCCCCATATCATTAAACGAGGTGTATGCCGGACCAACATGCAGCACAGGGGTGGAAAGGCTGCTGACCTACACGTCTACCTATAGTATAAACTCGTAAGTAGGATTCGATACGTAATGTATTTTTTTCACCCCTCTCTCAAAAAAAAAAAAAAAAATTACACACACCTACACAATACTTTATTGAAAATCGGTTTATATAACGACGAATTCAACGATCCGAATTTCACGCATTTTTATCGATAATCTTGCAGGCATGTTTTACCGATTTCAGTATTCTCATAGTATAGTTTATAATTTCGTATTTTGCATTGAGTGCTTGTATTAGATTCTGAACGGAGTGAAGGAATCTATTGGTTTTACAATGATATGTGTACTTAGTAATTCATACTTTTTTATGAGATTTTAGCATTGATGTTATTGTATTTCTACTCCAATTATTGTTATGTCTCCATTACAAAGTTAGGAGAATAATGTATTAAATTATTATACATGAGTACAAGTAGTTTAATCATAATTAAATGATATTATATATTTTTTAGATTCTGAACGGAGTGATGAAATCTATTGGTTTTACAATGATGTGTGTTTTTTTTTTTTGTGTCTGAGGACACGATTTTTGGTAGTAAAAATGCTTCGATTTTCTTAAACAGCAACTTTTCTGATAGGAAAGTGAATGTAGATGGTACTTGAGCGTGTCAAAAATCCAACTATTTTAATACTTTTTAAAAAAATCGAAAAAAACGATAAGAAAATTACGAAAAAACGAGAAATTTTACGCAAAATCACGTTTTTACAAACTACATTTTTTTTAAAATGCTCTAACTCAAAAACAAAAAACCGCAACAACTTGAAATTTTTACCAAATCTTTAAATTGGTGTTTTCTATACGTGGTTAAGTTTTCAAAGTATTTTGACATATTTTGACTTATTTATAGACAATTTAAATTTTTGATTTTTGTATTTTTTTTTTTTTTAAACACCTATAACATTTAATTGGCTGGCCGAAAACTCTCAAAAATTTAATATAAGGTTAATAATAAGCTTAACTTATCTTCACTAGAAAATATTGGTAATCGATTCACTCAATTTTTTTTTATAAGCTCATAAAGCTCAAATTTGTATAAAATGTGTCAAAATCACGATAATTTGCATGTTATTTTATAGATAAAAAATTCATAAATTTTTTTCTGTTTATACTTAAGGTTCAAAATTTCGACACTAGTTTGTCTTTAAGCTAATTTTCAAAAATATATAAAAAAATTTCTACCGGCCCAAAAGGAAAAAATTTTATGACTGTTTGAAATTTAAATTTTTACGAAATTTCATTATAATTCAATTTAAATATAAAACACTATATTATTATATACACATTTTAGACAAACATATTAACTCCGTTCAGAATCGTTATTCGTATACAATGATATCTATCATTTTATTCAAATTTAACAAATTCATTGTAATAATGACCTATCCTATAAACGAGGTACACTCCACCCCCAACTGTACAGCAAAGCGAGGCCCACCCGTTTTTTTTTTTTGTTGGTAAAGTTATGACTAATAAGTATAATAGCCAAACTTTATTATTGAATATATTATTGATCTTCCAAGTAAACATAACTGCGTGTAATACTAGTGAACCATTTCCGTTTCGAGTTGTAAATAATCATGTAAAGATAATATACGAATAACTGCGATATACTTGACACGGCACCACACGATTACTCCAGTGTATGCGCTCACACGTACTATAAAACATATAATGATATAGTATTAATACACCCCACTGGCGCACTATATGAGTTTCGCTCGTATTTTAATGTCGCGCGACGCGAACGCGTTTATTCGCAAACGATTTAGTGAACATATAATTATAATATGCCGTGTCTCCCGAGTACTATTACCAACTCTGACCGTATATTCCTGCGCGCGTTGAGATACGAATGTAACCGCGGACTGGGATATTTTCTAGCAATTGTTACTGACCATATTAAATAGTAGGTAAATACTGTAGTTGGCACTCGAAGCAACGGTGACTTAATAACATATGTATTGATATATAGTGTTAGAAAAATACGATGATTTCGAGTAGCCGGATATTCGAGATCATCAACCGGCGACATAAATATATATATATATAAATATACGAGTACACCAAGTGAAAAACGTATCGCTACACGTGTACGTACGTACTATATTTATTATATCGTACCCATAAAACATTTAAACTTTTTTTTTTATTTACACATGCAAACGTTCATTTTTTTCACAACGTGTTTTCGGGTTTCTGTGGCACTTTTGAAATGCGCTTTTGGCACTCTCTCTGATATTGTACAGCCACATTAATGTCCAGAAAAATATATTTACGATGACAGAGGATTTTTCCCCCTCTGAAAATATGGTTTCTTAGAACATATCCGTGTGGCGCTCACGCACAAACACGAGTATTCACATATGTATTCTTCTCGTTTCCCATTTAATGGACGCCTATATACTTATTCGAATTCGTTCGGGGGCTTATATACTTTAGCGGGTGGGACGCGCGTAGCCCACTAATAATAAAAATATATTAAAATAAATTATTCGATCTGCAAAACTATTACACGTTGTGAGCGTGTCGTTTCCGAATAAGTACAGTTTTTAAAGTTAGGCTTTCAGCATTTGCATGTTGTATTTCTGTTTTGTATACCCTAATTTTCCGAAACAGTTTTCGACCGTGGTTAGAAATGTTTACGCGTGTGTTGAATTCTATTTTTTTTTTTTATATGGTCGACATGAGCTCCGGTGGGCCATCCTCGATTTCCCGTTCTAATATTAAACGGTCAAAAGACATAATTTTATAACACAGCGTACGGTCAGTGCAAGTTAGAAGAACGCCCAGTGTTGAACATTTATGTTAGCTTAGGTCATCGGTTCTCAAACTATTGCGAGCCTTTTATAGCGTGCATGCTGGAACTATTAAAAAGGTTTTTGTTTTTAAGTGAATACTTCGGAAGTGACAGTAGACCATTTAACGTGAAGAGTAAAACCGCCTACTATGCGGGTATACTACAAATGTGTCGGTGCAGAACCTAAAAATGTCAAGAGTCGCTAACCCTATTTTTTCTTAGTTGTGCACTACCAAATTATCAAAAGAGATTTCGTAACGCCAAAACAGTTGTAAATCATTTCCGACTGTAAAAAATGTATTCACTTATGGAGTGCGTACTCGTATGCACTGCTTTTTAATATGATTGAATATTATCTTAGAAGTTCGAATGACTAAATGCACAATGGACTTCATTAATCTTCACGGTTATGGACACGAATACATTTCTCGCCAAGGTGAAAACAAATACCACGATAAAACGACTGTGTTGCAGCTTCATTTCATTTACGTGTACCAATTTGCCAAGCTTTATAGTGTACCAACAGCTGTACGTGTAACAGAGTTTAAGAATCAGTATTCAGTGGTCACTAGTCATAATGTTTTATATAAAATCATACTTTGTTGTACACGCACCGGAATGCGTTAAAAGATGGTTCAATTTTCAACAATATTATACGATCTGTCCAAAAACTGAAGCTGTATTTTTAAAATTTTGCCTCCCCGGGATAACAAAATCAAGCCCCCCTCCCCCAACCCATAAGCAATATTATATGCATTGTTACATAATATAGTATATGTAAAGACTGTTTTAAAATTTGCCACTCCTGAAAAAATCAACACCCCCCCCCCTTAAATTTACTCCTGCCAACAACGTGATCAAAAATATCGTACGGCTAAATCCAGTGACAGACGTGATTCGAAAAATATTTTTAACGATCCAATATCGTAAAATATTATACGGTTTTGCAACATCCGATGTAGGGGGTGATCACTCCAACCATCTCCCCCGTAAAATATATTATGTGACTGGTGTTCAAACATTGCACACATAGAACAATAACACTCAACCGTGTGTTCTATACCCCGTTCGCAAAAAACTCACGTGAATAGAGCAACGATCAGATATAATAATAACAATAGTAATAATAATAATAATAATAATAATAATAATAATAATAATAATAATAATACTAACAATAATGTACTGAAACGCGATAAACACACTTGTGAATAGTGCCTAATTTCAGCGATCGCCGCGTTCGAACGTAATAAACGTATACGTATGGCGTGCGTATATTATATGAGTTTGATGAATAATAACGGGTTATTTCCTTCCGGAGAGAATTTTTTTTTTCTACAACAGTGTTTACACGTTTACTCAAGTTTTCTTCACCGCCCCGCCGGTACAGCTGGCGACCGGACATTTCTGTGACATAAGCAAGTACCTCTTTATATCTTTGTGTTCCTTTTTCGTTATTATCTCGCTAGTCTGACGGTTTTTATTTTTTATCCGTTTTTTGTTCTGGCACCCTCCTACGACTGCTATACACCAAGGGATGTGGGAACAATGCCCAATTTCTAAGTGAGTGCGCAAGTGTATATACCTACCAACTGCATGTTACACTATTATATAGCGTAATAATGTTAAGTGGTGGGAGGTGGATAGGGCGCAGGGGACAAGCGCCAATAAAACATCACCAGACGTGAGAGAAACACGTATATCTGAATTTAGAAGACGAAACGCAAATGCCCATAGTTGCAAATATTATTTTCTAAAAATGCCCGAAGTAAAACGGACAATTTTGTTTGCTACCTACAAGCTCATGTATATATATATATATACACCTATGCCATTTTCAGTATTGTTACTGTTATCAAACGAGCTCACGGATGAAAAAAAAAAAGGTAATTTAAACATTTTGTTCCGGTGTGCTTTGAGCAATGAAATTCAATGCTTATCGATTATAAAATTAGAAATGTACTATATAATGGTAAGTAATCGTAAAATGTTATCCCATCGCAATTTATTTAAATTACTTTTTTGCTCTCGTTTAATTTAGTACAGATGCATGTTTTATGGAATCAATTATAATAATATCGCATTTGTTGCATTCGTATACGGTGAAGCATTGAAAATAATAACATTTTACGTATTGTTTTTTTTTCAATTCCACATAGCATCACACATGAAAAAAAAAATATTACTAAAATATATTTTTTTTTTATAAAACCCTCAAAATTAAATAAAATGTAAACATTTATTGTAGGTATTATACGCATATAAACACATACACCGTCAATATTGCGTACTGATAAATTCAATTTATTTTTTACAAAATTAAAATGTTTGTTGAATCTAAAGCTCCGATTATTTATCGGTATGGGTTGATGTATCATTTACTCTATGTATGATTTAAATGAATTTCTTTATTAAAAATAAGAAGTTTGACTTCCGTGATATTTATAATTTCAGATACCTACATATTATGTACAACATGTGGAAATCTTGGTCAAAAGAAACTTTGGCAAGACTTGCTCGAACATCCAACCTTTAAATCGTGTAAATTTCTAAAATACATATTTATAATTGATTAACAATAAAAGAAATATTTGATACCGATAAGGAGTTTTTGTTGAAAATTGTATCTATTCAAATCGCAAGGCATAAGCAATATTTTTCCATTTTATATCAAATGGCCGGGAAATGCAATTATATAATATATTATCAAAGGAAAAATACGTTGCTCGATCAACATTTTCGTGAATAACGTTTCATCGTAAATAATCATTATATAAATGGTGTATAGTAATAATAGTTGTTTTTCCACAATTTACGGTATTCGGTTTCGCTAGAAATAATATGCGAGTTTCATTTTACTTCCATGCCATTGGACAAACAACACATTTGAGATTTTCTGTACATGCGCCACTATATTATGCAAATGTGCGTAGTACTTGGACTGTTGTATTTAATTATGCACGCGCGCGTTGCTATCCGTGTGCGTAGAACCCAACACCTTCACCGTAAACAGATATGCCAGCAGCAATAGCAGCAGTAAGTGCATGCTAATACGAAAGCTGTATTCCGTCTATAGTCCATGTATCGATGTGTGCGTATACATGGACTATATCACTATAATATCATCAATCATATAAATAACATTAACAATAATAACAATAATATGTATGCGGATTGATGTGAATATCCTCATCGTGCCTTGTCGCGAATATTAACGACAACATATTATTTTGTTTTGCATATTATGATAATACTATTATACAGCATAATATTATTGTGTGCTCTAAATTTTAAAAATTTATCCGTATAAACATCACCGTATAAGTCTCGTCTTGCATTACCGTATGCATTTATACTTGAACATTATAATATTATATGTACCGAGCGCGATTTCAAATCGATATGCAGTAAGACCTCTCTTTAACGGAATCGTTTGGGACAAAACATTTTTCCGTCATAGAGAGGTAAATTTCATGTACAGTAAAATCTTTCTATAATAAACCCTCTATTAAACAGATTCCTCCTTATAACGGAAAATATCAATAGTACAGGTGTAAATAATATATGAAATTGACCTCTCTATGACGGAAAACTCTTTAAAACAGAAAAATTTTTGGTCCCAAATGATTCCATTATAGAGAGGTTTTACTGTATTCTATAAATTTAATTCCTAATCATGAGACAGTACTATGAGTAATGAAAACGCAGCTATAGGCTATAATGTCCTATATATCATATCCTACAGTTGTCCACCCGCATGTCATATGCAGCAGTATTATGCATAGCAGCCGAAAGTTGAACTACTAAACCGACCGCTTTTCGCGATAAATTGTTATCATCAGGACCAGGGTTTATATGCAATAACTATATGCATTTTATTTACCAAAATATGGAAACAGATTTTTTTTATAATTTCCAAAATCTATGGCTTACTAATCAGTAGAAAATATTATACTTGGTGGCCATTAAAAATGCATCGTATCATTAAACATTTTACCAGAAGTTTGGAAATTACATTTTTCAAGTTTTTCGCACATTAATAGTTACGATTTTGAATAATTATCTTCGTGGAGAAGACCAACTATATTACAATATCATGCCTAAACGACCGTCAACGTCCGAGATCTCATCTATTGAAACCTAAATTAGCCAATCGCCAAATTCCGAATGAATACGAGAATTAGCATTTTCATAAATCGAAGAAACATAATTTTTTCAGTTTGTAGTTAGGAAGTATATTTTCCTAAAAAAATCTTAAATGATGGATAATTAAACTTCCATAAAAAAAATTCCATTCTAACATTGCTTGATATAAATCTAGAGCAACATTTTTTGGTTTATAAAAATGTTACCTACTGTTATTAAAACCACTTAAATTTTAAAATATGAATGTCCGGATATTTACACAACACACGTCGCGCGTCGCACTAATGAAATAAAATACTTTCATACTGTCTCACTACTTACTATTTACATTGTTAAACAATTGTGTTGGTAATTCTATAGGTCGTCCGATCTAGATAAGATTAGATATATAGTATACTGTATATTTATATATTAGTGAAATACAAAAATGTCAGTTTAAAAATTAACAAAAACATTCTCAAAAATCTATAAATATGCAATTATATGCATTATGTTTAAAATATGCAAAATTATGCAAAAAAAAAATGGTTCTACCTATATAAACAACAATACGCCAAATCGTGGACAAAGTTCAAAACCATTAAATTTGGATCCAAGGAAAAAATAACGGGTGGGCCTCGCTTTGCTGTAAAGTTAGGGGTGGAGTGCACCTCATTTATAGGATAGATCATTATTACAATGGATTTGTTAAATTTGAATGAAATGATAGATATCATTGTATACGAATAACGATTCTGAACGGAGTTGATATGTTTGTCTAAAATTTGTATATAATAATATAGTGTTTTATATTTAAAATAAATTATAATGCAATTTCGTAAAAATTTAAATTTCAAACAGTCATAATTTTTTTTCCTTTTGGTCCAGTAGAAATTTTTTATATGTATTTGAAGATTAGCTTATGGACAAACTAGTGTCAAAATTTTGAACCTTAAGTATAAACAGAAAAAATTTTATGAATTTTTATCTACAAAATAACTTGCAAATTATCGCGATTTTGACACATTTTATACAAATTTGAGCTTTATGAGCTTATAAAAAAAAATTGAGTGAATCGATCACCGATATTTTCTGTTAAAGATAAGTTAAGCTTATTTTTGACCTTATATTAAATTTTCGAAAGTTTTCGGCTAGCAAATTAAATGTTATAGGTGTTTAAAAAAAAAAAATTACAAAAATCGAAAATTTAAATTGTCTATAAATAAATCGAAATAAGTCAAAATACTTTGAAAACTTAATTATGTATAGAGAACGCCAATATAAAAATTTGGTGAAAATTTCAAGTTGTTGCAGTTTTTGTTTTTGAGTTAGAGCATTTTAAAAAAATGTATTTTGTAAAAACGTGATATTTCGTAAAATTTCCCGTTTTTTTCGTAATTTTTTTATTGCTTTTTTCGATTTTTTAAAAAAGTATTGAAAATATTGGAATTCTGACACGCCCAAGTACCATCTATATTCACTTTCCTTTCAGAAAAGTTGCTGTTTAAGAAAATCGAAGTATTTTTACTACCAAAAATCGTGTCCTCAGGCACAAAAAATAAAAAATAAAAAAAAAACACACATCATTGTAAAACCAATAGATTCCATCACTCCGTTCAAAATCTAAAACATACAATTGCATATAAATCATAGCCTTGATAATCATATTATTCCATGTTGATATATTCTTATTATTGATTTTAAACCCGAGCGTGCGTTGCAAAATGCAAATTTGTAAGTACCTAGTTCAAAACTGAGTGCTAACGCGGGAACAGAGCAGACGAGCGCAATATTATTGTGATATTTACCCAATACACAACGCTTGAATTAAATCGGTGCATAAACCGCAGTCTTATAGTATTATCATGCCGAAGAGGCGTTTTGTGAACCGGTAACGTGATCGCGGGCGATTGAAATTGGCCGTTGAGTTTCGTAATCGAACAAAATCTTACAGACATTACGGTTATGATTATATTATTATTACCGCATATTGCGTTAACACAGTGCATGTTTCTCAACCTGTGGGAAGGGGGGAACGCAAGTAGTCATCACTGCAAAGTTCAATTTTTATTATTTTATATGTATTTGTATTTTACAATGTGGGGAAAAAATTAATATTAATAACAGCCGGTTATCTTTATTGTTTACTTATTGACAAACAAGCCACTATTGTACGGATTATTTATGTTAAGTATGATATGAAAAAATGTATGACTTTTGAAAATTTTCAAAGAGGGCGTAGAACATAATTCAGAAGTGTTCACGGTACACGGTAACCGAATATAAACTATAAACGTTTATGTCGCAGATTTATCCTACACATATGTTTTACGGCCAGCGCACACTGAAAGAGCAAAACTTGTTTGGACATAATTAGAACACGTGTAAAGTAATTGATGCGCGTACACTAATCAGTCAACATCAACTCATGACAAGATAAAACCAAAAATGGTTCGGTCTTGTCCGTCTGATTCTATTTTTCCTCCGAGCAAAACACGAAAAACAAAAGTCATAGGTTTATTATACGAATAATATACATAACTGAACCACATTATTTTGGTTATATAAATATTATATATTAATATAATATTAAAAATAATAATATTAATAATAATATAATATTATTAATTTAATATTATATCAATCAATGACAGATTTTTCAATTTTTTTTTGTATTATATACAATACATTAAATTTCTTTTTCAAAAGAAATATGTGGGACGCGACTCGTCTTTACGCAATTAACCCAATAAATTAAAAATTATATTTGTTTCTGTAAGTTTTTTATTTATTTCGTGTACCCAAATTTTATGTTTCCGTTTATTTTCATTTATTTCACTATTTACAAAAATTAACGGTTTAACAGCGTCATCTTCGTCAAAACTCATCTTGACAATTGGTGTAAAGAAATGTTGTCTCGTTTGGTTTTGTTTTTGTTAGTGCGAATGGAATTCGTTCCGAGCTGTTTGGAACAAAATGTTTCGACCAGCTTGGATCAGTTATGCTCTTTTGGTGTGCGCCCGGCCTCACAGTGACATCAAGATTGATTGTTAAATGCTCGCGTTTACCAAGACACACGGAATAGATACCTACGTACCAATTACACGCGTCAAACGAATTATTATCGAAACATCATCACAATCGGTACACGGAATATCATTTTATGTACACACTATACATACTACTGCATCGGATCCGTTGGACGGTTTTTGGTTTCTGTTGGCTTTGCTGTTGATCTTGCTGTTTTTCCTCCTGGGACTGGCGCTTCCTGCCGCTGACGACGAACGTCCTGCCATGTGAACGCGATTCGATGTGACTGGGTGCAAAACGTTATAACACTCGTGAAACCGTCTCCGATTCCAGGATCATCGGTATAATCGGAAATAATAATATTCGCGAAACCACGTGTCACAGTTATAATATTATATTATCGGCCCAAAGCGATCGCGTTAACTGTGTAGCAGTATACGTTAACGATATTACACGCGTAGTTATTATAGACGCTTTGCGGACACAACGACGATGGCAATACGGAAACGTTGAACATGAATTTCAATTTGTTGTTGATGTTGTTTTTGTCATTATATAATCGTATTCCGACGACGCGACGATGGACTTTACCGGAACGGGGGACGAAAAACGAAATTTTATATAGATTATTATTATTTTATCACATCTGAATACTGCAGTTGCACTATATAATATTATAGACTTGGACGCGTGCGTTTTTTCATAACATTCTAAACACAATATTTACTGCTGTTCGACACGACGACGTGTGTACGCGACGGCAGTCTGGACGTACAATAATATTATATTATTGTTTACTATTATACTATTACGTTTTCCACTGTTCGACCATCTGCAAGAGTCGTTAGTGTTGAAAAAAAAAAATCTAACCTGTGTATTATTGCTCTCGTTTGCTGTTGCCGAACCGTGCCTATTATCATTTATCTATACATATTATGTTCAGCTAACGACCGATTGTGTTCTACATATTATGCTAACAAGCCATCATTTTTTCGTGCCATGTAATTGTGTGTTTTACCAATAATATGTACAGTCTACATGTGCAATGAGATGTGATGAAGACGTTATCACTACGGATTACCTACGGTCTACAGTCTACGTATCAGCTAAACCATCGGTAGAAAATAACCTAATTAATAGTATTGTTTTCCCTAACAACATTTGCAGTGGTGATTATCACGATTTTTACGATCTGTTTACAATTCCATTCCTGTCATCCGTTCTCCTCGCTCGTTCGGACTCTGAATACACACTTTTATCCGATTAATAAGAATTGTTTATATAATAATTAATTTTTTGATCGACTTTACCATATTTTTAAATTTTGTACTTAACATGCCAAAAAAAAAAAAAAAAATGTACATTTTTCGATTTTGGAGTTTTCAATTTGTGAAATGTTGGGAAATAAAATCAAAATATCATGAAAATAATAGATTATATTATTGTGTCTGAAAATTGTCTAATTAATATTTAATTCGAAATGCATTTAATCAATGGATTTTTAACATGCCTATTTTTTCACTATACGGGTGAAAATCTATTCACGCACCAGGGTTCCTATCTATATTGTGAAAATGTATTATGTAACCGAGCATAATAAACGAGTGCAAAGGTCAACTCGCTTTGAATACGCGAATGATAAAATTACACCAGCCGGTTTATAAAAAAATCCCGACAGAGTAGATCGTTATAGAAAATTTATTGTATTAAAATGGTACCCATATTGAATCAACTTTAAATTAAGACTGCCTATTTGACCGTAGACGACTTTTTGAATTTTAAACAATATATTATTGCAACACGAATTTCAAAATAATTATAATTTAAATGTCTACATTTCACTACATAGGATACTGCAAGTATGAAGTACTCGCTTTAGTCAGTAAATTTGTGTTTATCACAAACGTATACATTCACCGCACACAGTATGTAAATTGTTCAAATTTTATTAGCAAAAATATGTATAAAAACGAAGCTTAAATCAAATTTAAAATCTAATAGAGAAATTCATGAAATTCTCAAAGCGCATCAAGAAATTCTTCTAATAAAAGTGAACTATTTGAAAGATGCTTTTGACCTGACCGAATTCTATACAACCGAGTATTTTTTAAGCCAATGGAAAACTTACGTTAGCTCATTATAGTAATGCCTATATACTTGTATATTATAATAAACGCAATATTATATTGGTAACTGTTTTTTTTTTTTTTTTTAGATAAACTCAAAAACTACTTAAACTTTATATGTTAAATGTTGTTTTAAATGTTTTAAATATACGTAAAAGAATACACAAAATTACAGCTGTAAATAAAAAAATTTCATTTTGTTTCCAAGATACGCAGTCGAATAAATTCCCTATGCTCGCTGTTATAGATAATTATTGCCCTCGAAGCAGACTAAGAGTTATTTAGTTTTAACACGTAAAATATGATTTAATATAGGTATAATAATATTTAAGCGGAAAAATTATTCAAAATCCATTTAGTACATTATGTATATAGTATATGATATTATATATCAATATTATACTGATTGTACTTACGTAATTTTAGTCTTCTTTGGCGCACCTGAATAAATAGCTTTGAATTCGTATGGAAAATTATCATTTGAATGATGTTCGAAAACAAATGGAAGTCCACGCAATAATTATTTCCGCATATAACTATGGCTTGAACCACACGCGTTCTATCAATTATTATTTTATCTAAAATATTATACCTATAAATACTTGTGAAATATTATAGTTAAAATGAGCTTAATTGGGTTAATAACTGATTGTTATTGATTTATATTAATAAATTGCTGTTAATAAAGTATATTTTCTTTTCTTTTTTTTTTACTAGAATTCGCTACGGCTACAATTGGTCATAGGCTGAAATATGTTTTTCTAAGGTTATATGCATATTAACTTGTTAAATAATAATGATTGATTTATTTTTACAAGATTTTAATTAGGTACAGTTGAAATTATATTAGGTACATTGTTCATGGACAATTGGTATGGACAATACTGTACATTCTATTATACTAATTTCTTTTAAAATTAATTTGTTTGCCGTCTCGTTTTGTCCTAGTTATTGTTGTAGGAACTCAGGAAATTTATTTATTTATATTATATTATTTATTTAACTTTATATTTGATTCCGGTTTTCTTCGGACCGTCTAGCGTTTGACTGTTATTTTTACTCCACATGTTACAAATTGGATTGGATATTCTTTGCTCATAAGTCATAATAATGTAGCCGTGTGAGTGTGATAAAGTATACTCGTTACGATAGTTATTCCAGAAATGAAACTGCAGTCACTTATCGGATATGATGGTTCTAACAGAAAAATAATCACTCAAATTAATTATTATGCAAAACAAGTGTGCATAATAATACTTGTTTGAAAACTTTGAACGGGGTGCAGCTATTCATATTGATTACGAGTATTATAATATTTCCTTCGGTGCGTTTTAACAAAACCTCAACACGTCATATTTATGTAGGTGCATATGCTTGTAATGTACAACAACAATGCAGTTTGTATTGAAAAGAGCAGGATATTCACGTTACCTACGCATAAGCACAAAGGTTTGCACACGCGTTTGTCAATTGATTAAGAAATAAATTAATAATATTGTGCAGCGAGGTTTAAGTGAGTGGAGAAATAAAGTATTAGTTTTAAAAATCTCATATACGATCATTAATTGTATTATGGTGGGACGTATCGTCTGTGGTCGCACTAGAAATATAAGTCTTACGCACCCTCATTTTGACTCGTACCGAACAATAACATAAAATCCAATGATGTCCACCCCAATTTATCCTTTTAGACTATATATCTATTTATCTATAAGACTTTATTTGGGATTTAGATACTGATTTTATAAATTTGTATAAACACATGAATTCCAACATTTTTAAAATGTTTAGTATAAATCATAATAATATTACGTTTTTACATACTATGATATTATTTGAACCAAATTAAACTTACCTATATATATGTATATAAACAAGATGAATTACCCGGTGTTGCCCGGGGAAATGATTGTGAATGTTTAACTCATTTTGGGTTTAAATCGCTGTGGAAGCAATACTTTTTAAAGTCCTATCAACGAAATAATGGTTAAAATATTTTAATTATAATTTTTAATTTTTATTGTTTTGTGTAAACTAAATGTTGATTAATATTAATATTTATAATTCATGGCTTTAGACTTTTTCACTGATTTGAACCAATGTCGCAAGAAACCCAAAGAACGCAATTCTAATACAGTAATACGACTATTTTCTTGATCTGTCTCTCTCTGGTCATCAGTTCGGTAAGCACGTAAGATAGCACTTAGCACATTTGATTGACTGCGACGACCTAACATAGGTCGTCTTCTTCTCGGCATCGTAAATTGTAATTAATCAAAGTGAGAAAAGTTTTCGAGTACGTAGCGGTAATCGCCACTTACACAGATAAAAGGATGCACTCTTTGTCTTAGGTATTGATCGACATAAAGGATGGACATGGACATAAATGCTAGATCGCCATATTAGTTAATAAATTTCATATTATCAATCTACTCTATTATCAATAAAACGTGTATCGTTAACAACTTTCATACAATCAATCTATATATGTATATATATATATATATATTGCTGTTTGTTAAAAATATTAAAACTGATATTTATTCACCTTTTAAACCTTTTCTGGACTTCCACAAATAATTCAAGACCAAAATTAGCCAAATCGGTCCGGCCGTTCTCGGTTTTCAGCAAGACTAACGAACAGCAATTCAAAGGGATTCAAGCTAAGACAGTAAAGTTATAGGTAACATACTAATTACAAATATAGTTGTTAGATTTATGGATTATGTCAAAGTTTACGTACTACGTATATAGGTTAATTAACGCATGCATCATCGTAGCTGACAAAATTATCGGAACGTATATCGACCGGGGCTTACGAATAAATCGAATTCATCGTTGTGTACGTAGTATACAAGTACACTGTATATTATTTTTTTTTATAGTATATATTATAATATATCGTACGTTTGAATTCGAACCAGAATAGTTGTCAACGAAATGTATAATATTCGTTTATTTTTATCGTGATTTATCGCACTGCAGTAATAATAATTTAACCACCAACAAGTGTTTTTTTAACGACGATTACCATGGTCACTTGCTTGTTAAACGGTCACGCTGTTATGTGGACACAGCTATTGGCCTTTTTAATTTTATTGCCGTACCGTAGTAGTGTTAAAATGTTTTCAGTTAACGGACAATTAATCTTGAATATTTATGTAAAACTGTGATCTTTTATTATTATTATTATTTTTTTTTTTTAAAACATTCTTGCAAAAGAAAATAATTTTAAATTTGTCTCGATGCCGATAATTTTGAATTTTGGTATTTATTTTTTTGTGTTCCACCATGAAACTAGACTCTCCGGTAAACGAAATTTCCATTTAGAAACTATATATTATATATACGTTATTGTTATAGAGGATGCGATTTTATTTTTAACCTTTCAGTAACATATATAATATTATACTTCTCGCGTTTCTTGACGATTTGACCTCGTGGACAAAAAAATAATTTTATCTCGGCTCATTTTTGTCGCATTGCCGTCCTTTTAAGTTAAATTTATGCCGAAGTTCAAATTTTCGATTATTGAACAGCTTCGTGGTGCATTGGTAACAGGATTAAAATGGAAATCGGTTGACGGGAAAACTATACAATATACTGTTGTAATATTAATAAGAAATGGTAAAATGATTGCCAAGCAAGTTTTGTGTAATTATTAAAGTATGCATGTAACAGCGTCACACATTACAACTTTTACACGAAATGAACAAATTTTATTTCCACCCGAAATTTTAATCGCGTTTTATTTGTACCGGCTGTGTTTATTTTTAAATTTGACTAAATTTTGATTTTTTTACAATAAAATAAATACGATAATATTATTATAATATTTCATATTCTAAATTATAATTTATAAGGACAAATCGTTATTAATATAATAACAATATGAGAGGAGAAATGTTACTAATAAATATGAATAAAAATGTTTTTATGAACTATACTGATCATTTTAGTATAATCCGTTTTGATTTTATTGATTTACTAGTGTTATAAAAATGATAATAACATATAAACGCATTACGATTTTTGTAAAGTTATTCATCTAATTATATCATATTGTGAATGATAAAGATTAAAAGGGGAAAAAAGTGACTCGTCATTCAACGTTAAACCATATAGAAAATATTTTATAATTTATGATAAAATGAAATTCACTAAATTGGTATTTTTTTATAAACGGAGAAATAATAATAATATAATATTATTACTTCTCTTGTTGTTATCTCTGTGCCAATGTTCAATTCTACCGTTCTCCATTGAACACAATAATTATTGTGGCTATCAATATTATATAATATTATGCTCTCCGTAATAACCTATACTTAGTATACGATTCTAAACATTGTTGGTACTGCAGATATTAGTAATTTAATTTACTTCGCCGATTCAACAAACAGTTATTAAACGTGGAGTGCGATTCCCTTTATGATTATTCATAAATTATTATTTATGCAAGAACGGCGGCGTAGACAAAATATAATGCATGCAGTGACGTTGTGTATGCAATATGCATAATGCATTTATTAATAATAAAGTGCAATGATGAATTGGTATAGAAAAAATTCACCACCGCGTGTTTACAATTACGTAGGCGTTTATAAATGAATGTACACTTTATGTAAATATAATAATGTGACGTGTTATGAGAAAAAATGTACCTATTCATGGAATCAAAACTATTACAGTTTACGTATTTTATTTTATCCGAACAATAAAACGTTTTGAATGCATTTCAAACTCGGAAAGGTCAATATTGTAGCATAAAACTCCTCCGCGTTGAAAGACAATTAATTTTTTTTATTCCCAGCCTGTCTTTATGTTTGAACCTGTTATTAATAATATAAAGTTTGTAAATAATGTTTTAAATTATGTAATGTACGAATGGTACAAAATAAAATATTATTAATTAGTGTTGCATTTAAAAATTATTCATTCTTGTACAGAATACGATAGAATTATTTAAAATTTCAATAAAGTATTTCTTTACCAACGGCGCATTTATCGTATTTATCTTAATTATAACATAGGAATTCAAATGTTTTTATTCAAATCACAGAATAATAGTAGGTATATACATTATATTTATAAACTATTGATGATTGGAAAAATTGTTTAAATCAACAAATAATATTTTAGAGTATAGGTACGTTGTAATATACATCAATTCCTATATTAGCTATTTAATATTGTAGCAGATCAGTAGTTTTCGGTCAAAGTGCCTGTATAAATAATTACCAAGTTTATAAACTTTGATATTTTCATTAATTGTTATCTTATTTGCAGCAATCTTAAAAAATTATGTAACATGATCAATATTTCCTACACATTCTTCAAGCAAACTTTGATGTACCGTGTGTGTACACTTTAATTATTGATTATATAAATGGACAAAGAATTGACTTTTAATAATTGTATCTTACTTCTTCTTATTATTAATATACTTCACTATTATTTTCATCGAGTTTGGATTCATATTATGACTGCAGTTTTCAAATCAGAATTTGTTTATATGTTATTTATTATAAATTATGTACATACATATTCCAACGTTTATATAATATACCATTTAAACCCCTTGAATTTAATATTTTACCAACTTTGTACTTTGGAAAATATTCCGTTTGATTTTAAATTAATTACACAACTCTATCTTATTTGATATATTTAGTTTCATCCTGAGTACCCATAGAAATGTGTGTGGGGTTTGATTACTATATGGTTTCTCATTACAGTATTAGGGTGAATTCAATTAACAAAAGAGATAACATTTCGAAAATGGCAAAACGTATTTGTACAGGTAGTTACAACTCATACTACACATCAAATAATCAAATATTTAATTTAATGCATGTTTACATGTAACTTTTCAACATTTTACAACATTAGATTTTTTTTACTTACCTACATAGGTACATGTAATTAATTTAGGTACTTATATATGCTATTTGATAATTTATTTACTTCTGTAAAAAAAAAAAGTACCTATCCATCTATACCTACTGAAAAAATATTTATTTTACAATCATTTATATAAAGTTATGTTTAAGTTAAGTTAAATGTATAAAAGATTGATTTTGAACAAAATATAGATTTATAACTATTATTTAGTAAAATTGTTTTAGTATTGCATTCGATTTATGTGCGATGTCAACCTAATGTCATAAAAATATTTTATGAAGTGTAACTTAAAAGGTATTTTCAGTATGTTAATATTTATAAGTTCAAATAGTTGAACTAGATATTAATTGTTAAGGTAGGAAATAATTAAGGCCCATCGCACACTAAAAGAGCAAAACTGCTTTAAACAGTGTTAGTCAGCCTAACACAGTTTCGTTAGAAATAGAACTTAGGGAACTACGTTGCATACGCACATTAGACAAAAATAAAACAAAAACATTTATGCTTTAAACACCATCAGTCATGACTTATACTGTCTGAAGTGTTTAAATTTTTCTTTAGTCATAATTACACAACGAATAATATGTTGTGCATTGATTTGTATAAAATTCATTTTTATTGTAATTAAGTTATAATATTTTTTTTTCCAATAGTGTTTTATCTAGGTAGTGTGCACTTTATATAAAACAAATTGTTTTTAGTTGACTAACACAAAAATGACTGACACTGTCTAACACAGTTTTATTCTTTCGGTGTGTGATCAGCCTAATACAATATTCGTAATAAATAGTGATAATTTCGGCCTTAAAGTTCAGGTGAAGTTAAGTGGCGATGTACAGTCTAAAATTATAAGACATTTTTAAAAACGATATGTGGTGACAATACTACAATAGAATAACTGAACAAAATAGGCACATCATGGTGAGATGAAATGAAATTAGGAATAACTGATTTGCGCAGACAGATGATAATAGTAAAAAAACTGCATTTTGTTTCCAGTGCACGATAATATTGCACCGACAACAAGACTATCGATGTTTGAACCAACAGTGTAAAATAAGACTCCAGATTATAAATGATTACAGTATACATAGTGAGTATTGAGCAAATTTTACTTGATAAAAACTCGGGTGCAATTAACATAATGTATGTTTTTTTTATAAACCATTGCTTTTGGTACAATTAACAATCGCGCGCCGTATTATTATGTAGAATTTGGGGGTCTACGGCAGTATTAATACATAACAAACGTAAATTCGTGACATTTTTATTTTAAAATAATTTCCTTATAAATACATTACATACATATATGATTATTATATATTCCATAAAACCTAATTTTGTGATGGAATATACTGGACATAAGTGTATTATTACAATATTATTGTTGGATTATTATTTTTATTTCATATATTATAATATATTTTATTAATTTTTTGTATAAGAAATCGATCCACTTAAATCGATGATGAGATAATATAACGTAATAATATAGGTAATAATAATATTACCTTTACATATTATTTATTTACTTTTTATAATCTACTCGAATTGCAGTATGGCATACATATCTATTATTTATTTGTTCTTGTTCTCATATCAGCTGAGTGAAATCACTGTTATCGTCATGTAATGTATGCAATATTTAAATAAGACTTGAAGGTATAATCTTCGTGCGTTGACAATGACGCCGGTTCTATATATATATTTTTTTTTGTTTTTTATATTAAAGTGCTTATATAGTTGTCTATATAATTTATTATTTTTTCATATATATTTTATATTTATGACATCATAATAGTATGTACGCGACATATTATTTTTCATCTCTCTTGATTTTGACGACGGCAATGATAATAATAATAATAATAATATTAACAATTACGACGAAACCGTTAATTCTTTAGTCTCAGCTCGGGATATGTGGTGGTGATAGAAAGGGTTGGAGGGGTCGAAGTAATACGTAGGGAGCGTATGTGATATATCTATGTGTGTGTGTGTGTGTGTGTGTGTGTGTGTGTGTGTGTTTGTGTATCAGAGGACCATGAGGAAAAACAGTAGGAAGAGGATGGTGAGGATGGCTTAGGAGTTACCCTGGCAACATTGTGTGTACCCCGCACCGACGTCGTTTTCCCGGCACTGTGCACACCGCACACACCTCGTCATTGGCATTGTTAGCCGTATCATCGTAATGACATTAAATCCGACCGACAGACGTCGGTAAATAAGACAAAGGCCGCCCAAAAGCCACTGCGCCAGCTGGTTATTATTAATATGGCTTAATTTCATATCGGAATTCTGGGGATCGACGGCAGTAGGTAAGGGGTAATGGAGGGGGGGTGGTCTCGAGGAGAAGTGTACTGAACGGTGAAACCGTGAACGCGGGAAATGGTGGTGAGCACAGACTGAGGTGACCGAGGGGGTGGAGGGATTCTGCAGAGAGCGAAATGGCAAAACAATTGGTCGGATCGCAAGTACCACCCTCACAATAATACCATATTCCCGCGGCCCGACAGTGTTGGCGACCGAAAGTAGAGGTGGAAAAGCGGACTGATCTCGAAGCAATAATTACCCCCTTTGTACTTATAGCAAATAACGGTACGTATACACACAAACAAACACACAGTATGTACACATAAATATATTTCAAGTAAACGAATAAACGGTGTACTATGCGCGATTTGTATATATACAAATTTTCGCGAAAAAAAACCCGTGAACGGCTTTTCGAGGTACGTATATATAATATCATTATAATATAGTCTTGGGGAGCGGCCCTTTTTGACATTGTATTAATCCGATTGTTATAATTATCCGCATACCCACTCGAAAAGGGTTCGTTATATGTGCGCGCCGGTATTATATTATATATTATTCGCCGTTGATTCGCATTTGATTTTAAAATGCCTTTGTGCCCTTTAATCGCCTATCAAAACTTGGCAAATGACTCGAATGATTTTTATTGCTCAAAGGGGTTTTCCGTTGTTTTAACATGCAAACTCTACCGTCACTAGGACCGCCATCCATCGCCGTAGTCTTCGAAAAATGCGGGTCGTCGGTCGGTTCCTGCACCCACGGTAAGTTTTGATCTGTGTATATTATTATGATGATATAATTACGATGATATTACTTCAACGTCATTTCAAATCGCTTTTACTCATAAAACATCATGGAATCGACGGTTTTTTTTTATGTTGAGAATAATCGTTGAGGACAAAAATAAAATATTGTCTCGTATATTGTAAGTTCTTGGAACAAAATACAACGGTCATTAACAATTTGTACACAAATAAAATCAAACAGACCGCGGCAACGCGAAGGACGAAAATATATTTACAAAGACCAAAGCCGATTGCTTCAATTATGTTTCAACGATTATATTTTGATTTAAACGATCATTACTATACTATACTTATAATACTAACTTTTTTACGCTTAAGCCATTTATTTCAATTTTTAACGATGTTTTTATTTCAAAACGCTTAGTGTATTTTTGAAGTATTTACTCATTTAACGGCTTTCACTGCAATTAATCGACTCGCAAATTAATCGGATAAAATTAATATTGAATCATAATACAGAGAAGACTTGGTATACAATATATTAAAATAGATACCTATTATATTATAATACGGAAGTTCTGCCGGATGATTTAGATAAAATAATAATAAACAAATATTAAATGCTACCTAACAACTATAATGTAGGTACTTATTTACTTTTAAAAACTTATTTTCAGACACTTTTAAGAATTGCGTAATCACGAAGTTGTTGAAAAATCATGGTCTTTCAAAAGTAATTGGACCTTAATGATATTTCATAATTTCACAAAAATGATTATTCCATATGAAAAAATCACTAGGTCTTATTTCGAATGAAATATTTTAACGTTATGTATAACGTGTTGACGAAAAACAAATTTAAAATGGTTATTTAATTTCGTAAATAAATCAATATAATTTTTGTTCGGTTACAAAAAATATTTACATTTTATTATTAATGTAAAATATATATTTTTATATTTTGGTAAATCAATAATAACGGATACGTTTTGTGCACTAGTTTATATCAATATATTAAAATCACGGTTATCTACTAGTTGATAACCCTGATTAAAATACAGTTATGCTCCACGGTGTATTACCTTACAATGAATTTGAAAATATGATATTATTATGTATAGTGAATAGCTAAAATATTATGCTTTTCCAAAACGTTACGTTAATATTCGATTGCAAAATGTGTTATATCCGCGGGTTTTGACGACGAAACGAGAGTTACTCTGGGGCATCGCGATGCATTTGGCAATATTACGGTACAAGTGATGCATACTTCATGATACGCAAAATATGAATTATTCATTCAATTAATAATAATAATGAAATGAGTTATTGGAAAATGTATAATTAAATTTGATTGAAAAATGCGTGTATAACTCACCAGCATAAATAAAATTTTAGCCATACGTTAACACATTTAACGAAATACTTCTGTACACGTTTTTATTTCAACATCAAAAGACACACATACACACACACAAATTATTAGAGAAATTTGACGTGATTAGGGGGGAGTGGCCTAGCCCCCCCCCCTCAATCGAAATCACGATTAAACAAAAAATTAAAATGTAATTATTATAGGTATCTACTTAAAATAATATATTTATAATAACCATTAAAATTGTATAAACTATACTTTCGTTTTTAAAATTCATCATGATTATATTTTCAATGCAATAAATATTACATAATATTAACATTAAATGTACTAATTTAAATGAATAAATGCAAATTACAAGAATGTATTTAAAATCGTTTTTATTATAATTTAAAAATATTGTCGGGCTATTTTTTTATATTATTATTATTTATTATTAATTTATATTGTGTTAGGTTAGGCCCCCAATTAAAAATCTCAAAACATGTCTAAAACACACACACACACACACACACACACACACAATATTTATCCGGGAAATTGAAGCCGTCCCACTACCTAAGAATAATTATATTATTACAATATTACACGCACGAGTGCGATTAAATCGAGTTGCATCCGCGATATCACGATGCGTTTGTATAATAAAATATAATATACTGTATAATAATATGTACTAAACCGTAATAGCGCACAGGCGGAGCTGCAACTTGGGTCTCGTGATTTGGGGCCACGCGTACGCCGGCGCTTGAAGATGAATTATTATTATTATTATTAATTTCATCGTAATGACTTGTCTAAGGAACTATCGCGTTGCCGGGATGCCATCGCAGCAGTGGTTTGCACGTCCTGCAGGATAATATAGCAATCGATAACTATTACTGGTAATAATATACGCGTTTTGGCGCTGGTCGCGTGCATAGAATTTACGAATTTAATTTAAACCACGCCCGGCGCGTTATACGGTGGCATGTTATAATAATGATATTACGCATACAGTATGTACGTATATATTTACAACGCGTTTCTGCAGGTTCAACTCCTGGACGACGGACCCTTATTGCAGCTCGCGTCTTTTACAAGATAAACCGGGTGGGCTGTGAATTAATTATATTTGCGCCCTCGAAATGTGTCTCGGCGCGCGTCTCCGCGTAGGGTCGGCAGCAGGTTATCTGAAATGAGATCACGGTGCCCCAGGGTTTACAAGCGAATTATATCGTCGGTAAGGTACTGCGAATTACCGACCAGGCACGGTGAAATATAGTCATGCCGCAGTCGAAACCGAAACCAGTATAATAATATAGTCGTGTGACGTGTTACGTATTAACGCCACTTTTCGCGAACAACATTCAACACGCTCATTCTCGTAGACGTATACACGGTGCCGGTACAACAAAGCGCTCGTATTACAATTTAAAACTTTAATTACAAAAACATTGAAAATCATCATACGCGCGCAACTTAAACAACTTTCGAGTGCTGTGTTGTAACCGTAATGTATCATGTTACCGGTGTTATGTTATTGTATTATCATTGATTATAAATACTATTATATAAATAATACTAGTATACTATAAATACTAACGAATATGTTACTAGCCTCCCCCCATTTTATATTTTACAATTTTTTTTTCACCAATAATATTTGGAAAATATAAAATGGGGGGGAGGGGCTGGCAACATGTTCATTAAATACTTATATTTATAATCAATGGTATTATCAGACCGAACCCTACAGTACATGACGAAGATAAATGGAATTCGAATAGCACGCGGATCGGCGAGGTGAAATTATACATATTTTCGCGATTAAACAATGAAGACATAAAAACCTGTTATTATTTATTTTAATTAGATCAGCTTAACAAAAATAGACGAACTTCTGCAGTCTGGATAATATCCATTAACATAATATAATGATACAAGCATTATCACGATCATTACAAGTATATATAGAAATAGACAATAAACTTCTAATAGACTTCAATAGACTTTATTTTATATTGTGAACGGAGTGATGAATGTATTGAAGTCGCAGAAACTTGAAACTTTTACCAGTTGTTTATATTGAAATTTTCTTTGAGTATTTTTTATTTTTATTTCCTTAATATATTATTGATTTTTAAGCAATTTATAGAGATTTTAAATATTTGATTTTTTTGAAATTGTTGTTTTATGATTGTTGATTAAAAAAAAAAATTGGTAACTACATAATACATAAAAATTTAATAAAAAATCCCACAAAAGTTGTTCTTACTATCATTCAAATATTTTCGAAATACTTAGGCACGATTATTTTTTATAAGCGTTTGAAAAGAAAATTTTGACATGATATTACAACTTAATTAAAACATAATGTATTATATTATATACCTATTCTAGACTAACAAATCATTTCCGTTCAGAATCGTTTTTGCTTTCGTATAGCCTTAAATATATTTATGAAAACCAATTCAATTAAATAAAAAAATTACGAACAACTTAAATAGATACAGTGGGTATATAAATATAAAATAATTTACGATGAACTAAGATATTTATAACAATAACAATAATAAAATAATATAATAATAGTTAATACCTAAAACCTATACTATTCATTGCTTCTTCTTCGCCTTTGTGAAGACCATCTATTCCTCTACAGTGTGGTGCCTGAAAGTTTATACCTGCTTGCAATCGCAATAAGGTGAGTTTTTTTTTTCCATTTGTGTAGAAGAGAAGGTTTGTTGCGTTTACCCTGACCCGTTCATATTCTGTTTAGATCGGTCCACAACTCATTACAATAAATCAAAATAAAATATTATAATCTTGTTTCCCCTCTAGAACTAGTCTGTTTCGTACCTTTAAATTTACACACAATGGAAACTTTTCGTATACATTAGAAGTGCGCAGTGTGTACTTTTATTATTAATAAAACATTTAAAATTCAACAAGGCGGTGTATTTAAAACGGTTAGGATAGAGATCAATAAACATATAAATGAAATAAATAATATATAAATAATTAATTGCAATAATTAAATCCGTCCAGTGGTCACGAAGTATAGTAAAAAGTTCAGGTAAAACCAAACCGATTTTACGGAATGAAAAAAAAAATAAACTACAGACACTCTCGGTAGATTTTGACGTGAAAATACATTTGTATCTTCCTCTACAACTGTATCGTCCTCGTCGTCCAACTTGACAATATTTACTGGTTACAGCTCGAAACGTGTATCTTATGAGAAATAAATTTACCACGAAGCGTGTGTACGAGATGCGGATATGTTATCTATAAACGGTAAATCGACGGGAGATGTCCTCTCCGGGGAGGTTCAATGTCAGAAATATTGACAGGATATTTGGAAAAATTAAAAATTAATAATTTAAAGATAAATAAAAGATGCACCTTGAAGTTAAAAGGAAAAAATTTAACACTACAACGATTTGAGGAGTTTGTTCAACATCTCGAGTTGAGTGAACAATATAATTATAATTTCGAAATCCTTGATGTCATTATACAATATAATGAAAATATAAAAATTCACATTGTTCAGGTAATTTTATTCAAGTTTTTCGGCTCATGCATTGACGTATAAATTATTATTTCACTTTGCTTTTCGTGATAGGATATTATAATTTTATTATCGTGAATGCTTATTTGACGTAAAATATTGATTAGATATGTAATTTATGATCTCAATAGTGAAAATATATACAATTTCACAAAATTTATGATGCTAATGACCTATAAGCATATTTTCAGATGAGATAAACCTCCACTTCAAGTGTCAATATCGCAGTATAATTAATTATTGAGCGATTTATTTTCAAATTTATATATAATTTGATAATAATTATTACAATAATGCATATATGTTATTTTTACTGTTAGATTCTGAACGGAGTGATGAATGTATTGGTTTTATAATGATATGTGTTTTTTTTGTGTCTGTCATCACGTTTTAATCACTCAAAGACAATGCCAATTGTGTATAGTTTTTACGAATTATAGTTTTTGAATAATAGCAAATATTTAAAATCGTTATTTTATGCAATTTCGTAAAAATTTAAAATTCAAACGGTAATAAAAGTGTTTCCCAAAAGTCTGGTCGAAATATTTTTAAAGTTATTTGAAGAGTAACTTACACAATGATAACCTTGTGTTAAAATTTTGAACCTTAAGTATAAATATAAAAAAATTATGAATGTTTAACTACAAAATAACTTGTAAATAATATCACGATTTTGACATATTTCATACAAATTAGAATTTATGGGCTTATATAAAAAAAATTGTTTAAACAATTTTCAATTTTTTTTTAATTGCGAGATATTTAACTCATAATGAACTTTGTATTAAATAAAATATATTTCAAAAAAAAAAATTTAAAAAAATTAAAAATTTATATTGTCTATAAATAGGTCAAAAAATGTCAAAATATTTCGAAAATTAATAATGTATAGAAAATGCTAATACAAACATTTGGTAACAATTTCAAGTACTTACGTTTTTAGTTTTTCGTTTTAAAAAATTCCTATTTTTTTATTATTTTTCCCGTCGCTTTTGAAAATTATTGAAATGTTTAATTTTGGATTTGCCCAAGTGATCAAGTACCATCTACATTCACTTCCCTATTGAAGTAATTTTACTGTCCCAAAACGTGATGACAAATACAAAACAAATTTAAAATAAATTAAAAAAAAAAAAAAACACATTTTTGTAAAACCAATAGATTCTATCACTCCGTTTAGAATCTAAAATATATCTAAAACACTACAGTTTGCAATCAATACATATGAATTATCATGCCACTCTTCAACGACTTCCATCGTGTGCAAAATGATATTTTTACTCGAATAATGTTTATTGCATTGACTATATGGATGTTTATGACTTTAATCGGTTGCACCTTGCACGCCTTGTACAGCGGTGAACCGTCCAATGTATTTGAGCAGATACACCGGCATGAATAGTTTTGACATTCTACATTGATGTTTTGTCGACTGCTGCATTTAGTTTTTATTCGAAATTACAAAAGTCATGCGTTCTCATTATTCTCATTCGATTTCGGGTTAAAATGAAACAAACGTACGTCCTACAGCATGTAACTGTATTCGGTGAAAAAACCAAGCATTTTCTTAAAACGTTTTCCGGCAATATATTAACAACCAAGTGGGTCGCATGTACGTTTTACACACTCCAATAATTGCATCCGAGCCAATACATATTATATTGTGAATGCTTATTCGTATACAAACACCGCGGAGATGGTTTGATTTTTATAAACGGACCTGCAACGTAACGCGAATACAGCTGCATTGGCTATTAACACGAAACGATTCGGTTTGTTAATAAAAACCTCCCTTTTGGCTCGGTGACAATTTCTTAATTAATTGCACCACGTCGTGTAGTGTATGTATAATATGCAGCATTTTGTATCCGACGAAATAGAGTTCAGACTTAGGACACATCGTACCAACGTTGCAGTGCAGCAGTGTATATTACACTCGTATAGAGTTTCCAAAGGACGGATGGACGGGATAGTAATTTGCTCTGAGGAAGTTGAATATTGCTTACATGATTGATTGCATTAGTTGGTTAAGAGTAAAAATTACATTAGTAAACGAGAGTTCATACAAAAATATGTGACATTTGTAAAACTAATAAATAACGAAAACGTGCACTGATGATGTAGGTTGAGGTGGTTTTTTTTTCTGGATTTATTGTACTTTTAAACTTTTTGTGGGAATCGCGATTGGAATATTCACAAAAACCTAATAAATTATATCATTCTACGGGAACCAAAATCAGAGAGGTTTGTATAAAATTAAAATAAAATAATAATAATAAAATGACGTTAGCTGAGCTTGCTTTATAATATATATGTATACAAAACAATACAAAATCGTTTTGTAGTAATGACCTTCTGATTATATCCTCGTTAAGTTGCACTTAGCGTTTACAGTGTATAAGAATTGACTGTGAGCTGCAGGGGCAGCGGAGCAAGTCATTATTTTACCAAATCGTTTTTATAATAATATTATTATAATATAATATACAGGTAATGTCAGTTGTCGTACAGTTTTTACTGAAAATATCTTGTGCGTAAATATCGATTTCGAATTAGTCGAAACAGCAGATGATAAATATTAGAACGATATTATATTGTTCACCGTACAATACAGAATATTATACGCTTTATAGCAGCAATAATCGTGATTCTTGAACGCGTCTTGACGTTTAAAATATCCCGAAACCCAATCGAATAATTGTGCACGATATATGCAAATATAATTAGTTTTTATCGTTTAATTGCTCACGAATTATGAAACAGTGAGTTGATATTTAGTTTTTACCATAATTTGTCACAGAACACTGATGTGGCTTTTTAATTATTATTAAGATTCATAATTGTTTGTATTGATTTAAATCACACGTTGGCAACCCCCAGGTTCAGGAACACTAGTACATTATAGTTCGTCTGTAGTCTCCGTACCGAAGCCATCTAATTAATATTAATATATTTCGATGGTATACATACCTAAATTATAACGTGATTTGTTACTTTGTTCTACATACCATGATTATTATTATAGTACACTTGATCAACGTTCGTACCTATTGAACAAAACTGATTATTTTATGTCAGATATGAAAACTATTACCACCGATCGATTTTGATGTCATATAAGCGCGGTTTTTGAAACTTTAACAAATCGTAAACGAATTATTACGCACATATGATTCAGACGATTTGTGTAGGTAGGTATACGATATTATTATTATTATTATTACGCTATTTACACTTGTATAGGTATTCAAGAACTTGGTTTGTAATTATTTGCATAACGTGAAATTATAACATAATATTTGTGGATGACGGGATGAAATAAATCGTTTTATTTACTTCACTGGTTTATAACTACATTATTACGAATTCACCATTAATCTGTATAATATTGTTATTGTGTATTTATGTGCAGCTGAATATTATAATATTTTCGATTGTCTTACGTTAGACAAATAATTTAAATTGTACATCTTATAATTTTACTTTCAACGTTGAACAATAATCATCATCGTGACGGTTATATCAAAACTGTTTGTAAAAACACTGCACGTTAACAATATATATATATATATATATATATATATATATATATTATTATTTTCTTCGCCGTTTTTAAGTTCTTAGTTTAACAACGTTGTTCTTTCGTTTTCACAATCTGCACACGAGGCGCATAGCGTACAGCCCAAAGGACGTGAATATTTTATTTTAAACTCATTTTAAGATGTTCCGCGAAATGAGGAGACCGCAGTTATGTTCGTTCGTGCGTTGGTTATTCGACATTTTCGGAATACGCTTCGTGAAAAGTTCGAAATTTAGTAAGTCCGCTGGTAAACTCTGAAACACAATGTCTTTAATCGGATAACTTTTTCCCTCTATTGTGCGAACATTGGCCGAGTTCAAATTTTGAGTAAATATAGATTGAATGTTCTTCCGCCACGTTGTACTATCATACTTATATATATTATGCTAACACTGTACTTTAATTTATCTACTTTATCTTTTTGTTTTATTATTTGTATATAATGAACTATACATCGAAATCAGTCGAAATAACTATAATAAATTCAACACAGAAATAAATATACAAAAAATGACATGCAGAGTAAAAAAAGATGTATATCCCATCAAAAACTACGTAAGTACAACTGCAGTTCAGTAAGTTATAATTTTTTTTTTTTTTTTACTCTGTAGGTCATTTTTTATATATTTGTTTCTCTGTTGAGTTTATAAGAGTAAAAATAATTCAATATTATTTGGACAAATATATCGTCAAATATCTATTATAGAATCAATGTGTATTTACAATTATTCAAAGTTCAACATTTTGTTTTCCTTAAAAAAAACTGATAAAATGTTATAACTTATAACGTATAACGACCTACACTGGCTTTACTTTATGGTTTTACGTACTTCTTTTGGGAAAAAGTTCAAGGAACTTTTTTGTGTTTATATAAACAGCTTGGAATAATATTACACTAAAATGTTAATGTAATTTATATAGAATTCCAGAAAACAAAAACTATTATAAAACCCATAAAACTGCATTCGTGTAAATTAAATATACTTAAAACAAAAAAAAAAAATAAACAAATCGGTAAAAGCATTCACAACGTGCTATACACATGGTAGGTATATTGACTTTTGGCGTAAAAAAAAAAAAAAAATTAGTTTCTTATAATGAGTTTTCTTGGGATTCGAAACATTTTTTTTCACGTTTAGTAACTACATCAAAATCTATATACCGTATAGGACCGTGGTGTGCAACGGTATTGGGGAGTCGATATCAAAAAGGTTGTTTAAACAACGTGAAATCAATTAAACTAGATCATAAGTTGAATTATTCGAGGTATCCCTTTGATTATAACATAAAAATAATATGTATTTAATTTTAAAGTTTGTTGTTATGCATATCCGAAATAAAAAACCCGACAGCGTCTGAGAATGCATAAGAACCAAAAAAATAAAAATAAAAATAACGTTTTTAATTAATACCATTGTCATAAACAATAGTTCGGAATCTCTTTGTATGTCAAGGCTCGATAATAATATCTATAGCTCAAAGCTTTATCGTCGGCATATTATCATCTGCCAGTTCAGTGGCAGGATTTCCATTTATTATTGCGAAGAGAAGCGAAGAATTTTATTATTTAAGCAAGTATTAATAAAAATAAAAACAATGCTAAAGCTAATATAGAAACATACTGATCGTCATTTTCCTCATTGTCGATGATAAGCATAGTAATTAATATGAATCTAGTCTTTCACAATAATTATCGACTTGTAAATCAATAGTGGTTTTCCGATCTAAAGGTTATTGCTTACAGCACATTTGTGTATAACAGGGGTCACCAATTATCATTTTCCGATAGCCACATTGAAGTTGAAAAATTCTCGTAGGCCATAAAAATTCTAAATACGTATTTAACATAATACTATAATACATCGATTGGCCAAAACTATTTTATTTCTGGATAAAAAAAAAAAAAATTACATCTCTATTATGTAACTAGAACTATTTAAAATATAATTACATTTAATAAATATATGAAACAATTAACATTTTTAACGAGAAAATTTCTAGATCTTACTTTCAACTAGCTGCGTTAAGTTGAGTTTATGGTTTGTGAGCGTTATCTTCATCATTATTTTCAATGTTTTCGTTGGTAAGTGATGGAGATCGGAATTTGTTTTTGATATAATTTATTTTAGAAAAAGTAGACTTACAGACGTATGTAGAGCTAAACGTTGTACACATTTTCACTATCAATAATTTCAGTTTTGAGTATTTATTTTCAGATGAATATTTTAGCTAAAATCCCTCACAAGTGGAATAGATTCCGGACGTTAAATACTTTTCATTATACACCTAAATTTTTTTAATACCTCATTTACTTGGAATTCATTGATTTAAATCTGAAGAGATGCTTTGTTGCATTCGAAAAATTGTCTTACATAATAATATTTCAAATTAAGTCGAAAAACACTAATTATTTTTACAAGGATAAGAAATTGCCCGCCACATTGATTATTACAAGAGTGGTGCGTTAAAATATAATAATACATTAAACTTTAAATTATATAAATCGGTTTGTGTTCTCTTCTTTTCTGCGGACGACCGGTCAAAATTTATCGGCAAGCCGCCATTCGGTGACCCGAGTGTTTTGAAAATATATATATTTCTGAAAATAATTTCCTTGTCGACTCACACGATCCCTCCCGTAGCGCACTCTGTATACACATGGTGTACATAAATGCACGTCGTATACGCCGTTATACCAGTACGAAACAGCATGACGATTGGCACGTGCGAAAACCGTTGATTTTCGTTATTTTTCGTCTTTTCGTATCCTCGAATTTGTTGGTGGGGTTTTTTATTGCATGCTGCACTTGTGCCGAAGCCGTTCGCCGGGGTGGTGCCCGCGCGTTGAATATACATTTTAAAAAAAATATCACGTTAACTGCTGCAATATTATATGCGCGCATATAAATAAATAAATATATATATATATTGAGGTATACCATATAATAATATGCACGTATAGGAAGATGCGTACAATTTTGAAAAAAAAAAGTAAATACACATATATCGTATTATATTACCCACGGAAATACCCCGCATGACTGTGCTCTAGAATAAAAATAACAAATGTGGTTTTCCTACTCCCGCAACATACATACACGCACTCACTCGCACACCTCTTGCCATCCATTCGACCACATTATATATAAATAGGTACGTATATACGCACACCCACGTGTGTGTCCCACCCTTTGGCCCATATATTTATATGTGAATAACCAGCTCGCGCGTTCCGTATAAATCGCCGAAAACGTCTGCCGGTGGTCCGGGGGTCGAAGGGGTTAAGGAAGAAGGGTATAACCACCGCCACCTCCACACGGCCGTCGGTCCGCCGGTCGTCACGTCCCGATACAACAATTGCGTGTTAGTCGGATCAACGGCGGCACGGCCGCGGAATTTTAAAACCGTGCGACGGGTGGGCGGACACGGCTCCTGGCTCACGCACAGTCTCCTGCAGCATCACCCCACCGCCTCCTCTACCACAAACCTCCCTCCCCCAATCCCCCCAGGGCACTGTAGTTTTTATCCGGACCGTCGATTTCCCATATTATATATTACTATGTATACAATATATATATCTACTATATGTACACCGGTGTCCTCCCCGCGAATAACGTTTTTTCTGCCTTTTTCGCTATTTTCTATACTGCGTCCGTGACGACGTAAAACTACAAGCGGAAAATGTATAATATGTATAGAAAAAAAAACCTAAAGCATTATGTCATACTATACTACGCCGTTGCAGCACGGCCAATTCGACGACTATATACACGCTCCGGAAAACCAAACGTTTGACAAAAATGAAATGTATAAAACTATATTAATATTGAGAGTGTTTATTATAATATTGTTAGTGTACCAATATATCGTATATGGTATAATAAGGAGTGCGAAATTCCATATAGCAAGTTATTATTTGGCGTGTTAATATTTTATAACGTAATAGACGAATTTCGAGAAAAGGATTTTCAATTATATTAACAATAATATTTTGTTAACAATCATACTAATACAAGTTACGGTATTTTAGAAAAATTTTAACAAGATTGTGTTTGAAGAAATTCAATATTGGCCCTGATGTTAATATTTATTCCGATCTACATAATAATAAAGACCAAAATCAAAAGTTCTATGATTATTTTTTTACATAGATATAAAATCAAACTTGTACATTTCAGTATGATTATTAATTACTATATTTGCAATAAAATACAATGAATTTAACTTTGTGCAGTGAAATACATGTTCTACATTGTCATATTATGATCAATTACATCTATAGTATTATCTAATTAAAAATCACAATGGATGATATTATAATTATTCACTATGGTAATTACTTGTTACTATCGTAATAAAAGAAGAAAATAGTATTATGTTTTATTAAAGTAAATTATATAGTTCAGTATAATATTTATATTTGACCGCTAATACACAGTCATTACTACTTACTACTTAGTAACTCATAAGTGGATAAAAAATCGACTCAAAACGTCGCGAATGGGACAGTATATTTAGTTCTATGTTCTCCTTTTATATTAAAATCAAGTAGATGATATTCTAACTGATATTATAAAGAAATAATAATAATTCGAAAATAAATATTGCTAATAAATAATCTACTTTTAGAGAAAAACCCTTGTTTGTTCCACAAATATTCAACTAAAGTTAAGTACCAATAATAAATTCAAAACTATAATAAGTTGGAATGGACAGTAAAAATAATTGTTCGAAGTAAATAGCAAAAATATCCAATTTAAAATATTAGTATTATATACGAAAACAAGTATTTAAAATTTCATCGAAAATACTAAAAGTATTTAAAAAAATATTTAAAACTTGTGTATTTCTACTCAAATACTATTATTAAAATAGTTCACAATGACGATAATGAAAAAGAGTAAAATTACATTTATTTTATCGACATTATGGTATGAGTGTTATTTATTATTTGAATACATTATTATAAAAACAAACACTTGAATAATTAGAATAATAATTGTACCTATTTTACTTTTCGATTAAATGCCGATTACAAGTATTTCTAAATATTCTTTCAACCACCGATTTATAAAGAATATATCAACATAATATAGTATTGCGACCATCATAAATAAAATAATAAATTAGTTAAAAAAAATATTTTGATTTGAAACACAATTATAATTACCGCATAAATGCATATGTTCTCAGTAACTTTGCAATGCTTAAGACGCAAAAAGTAACTGTTCCAGATAGGTTGGAATCAAGTGCTTAATATTTCAACGCGAACAAACGAGATTTTTGTAGTCGTTCTCTTTTTACCTTTGTACACTTTAATCGCGCTCACGTTGATAACACTGTGATGATTACTATACTGTTACTGTTGTTGTTACTTCAATATAAGAACGCGCGAGAACGACACATTTCAAACCCTTTTGTTATATTATTATTATTATTATTATTATTATGGTAAACAACACGCTGCTGTGTTTACCATATATACCAGCACACACGCCCAACACGAATATTTACAACGACGGCGGCAGCCGCTGCACTTCATCCCTTCTCGGCAGCGTGTGCTGTTGTTTATGAAGGGCATCAATTTCGAAATACACGATTTTTAACGAGTGTTACTTATACCACCCCGTGTTCGTTCCTTCTTCTCCTCCTCCTCACACCGCATTGCCTACGCACAATTCATTCGAGGTTAAAATATTATATTACCCCATTCGTACATATCACGCATTATTTTTTATATATTTATATTTATATGTATAGAACCAGCGCCGTCGGGTAGGAGGTTTGTCAAAATTGAATTAAAACGACTATGCAGCACTGTTTTTAGCACGTGCTGCGGGTATACAGCGCTAATGAGCGCTGGGGGTGGATTTTAGGATACGTTTTTATATTTTTCCGCAAATCAACGGTCATGCACGTTTGCGTTTCTTTTTAACAAATTTCCTTTTGTTCTTGCAGTGTCAACTACGTATCTTGTATACTACGTAGCGTAGTTTTATCCGCACAATATACGTCGAGTAACTTTTTTTTTCTTTAATCGCAAAACGTTCGACGAAACATAGAGATTTGATTGATAACAATGAAAATTCGCGGTATGTTATATTAATCAAATCCGGCTCGCTTAACGTTCACAACCCCCTACGGGTGCCATTCGTATGCTATACCGCGCGCCGCTTAACGTGATCAAATTCGCTAGATTCGCGTTCTTCGCGCGTACGTGTATATATTATGGTCGACCGTGTATTCCCTTAATACTTGTGCGACACAAACATGCACACCCACACCCACACATACACACGCAGACATACAGTGAAGAGAAGCCACGAAAATATGTCCCCTGAGAGATTTGGATATACCGCGTGACGTGTTATAATGTTCTCGCGAGGAATATAATCCTTATCCATCTGTCATTTAGATTGCATTGTCCCGATTATACGATTCCTGCTTCGTGCGTACACTCCATTAATGGCGCAAAGTCTTACGATTCAACGTCGTCGTCGAAGTCATCATCGTGAACTCGAATAAACGAAACTCTCCTTTTCTGCAACGTTCAATATGCAGCCTATTTCGAGTCATCCCCGGTGACAATACGCGAATGTCACAGCTATTTATATTACATTATCCGCATCTGTGTCCGTATCGTCATTATACGACAACTTAATGAATTTACATCAACCTGCACACGTCTGTACTGTCCAGACTGACTTAGGTGTTTAGCCGCTTTCGAAATGTATCGAACTACTTCGTGTCAGCGTGCCGTATAGGAAAATGTTTATTCGTAATGTATTTATTGATTATTACCGTACTACCTTTCGGAAATAAAATAAATTGGTTACAATTTTTGTAACAGTATGGTCAGTGTTGGTTTGTCAACAGTATACGACTACACACAGTTTTACCTTCTTCTTCTACAGCTTATCAGCCTATATGTGTCGTCAAAGATCTAGTTCTCTTTTATATCTTTGATGTCTTGAGCCACGACATCCACCCATCGGGTCCTTGGCCTCCCTATTGAACGCTTTTTGTTTGTTTTATTAATAAGCACATCTATTATTACTTGTCCGTCCTCTCTTCAGACATGACTAAATCATTCTAGATGTTTGCATTTTATTTAAGATAAAATGTTTGGCCTGTGGTATAGTTCCAATAGTTCTTGGTTTTTTCTCCTCTCGTGTGTTTGCAGCTTTACGTTATACTTTGAGCTAAATATATTTCTTAACACCTTCCTTTTAAAGGTAATTTTAATGCGTCTAATTACCTTTATGGTTTTACCTACATTATATTATATAAACCATAACAATTACCGTGATGAATCATTAAAATTTTCTCAACACAGATGCTGTATAACTAAAATATTTAAACATGATCACAAGAACTGTTTGAATGTGGTAAATTGATTTTTATCCAGGGCTCGAGTTAAAAAAATTCCGTTTCAACGTTATGATTTCATTAGGAAAGACTTATAAATTATAATCCTTTTTAACTTACAACTTTAATACCACCCGTTTAACACCCAACGATCGAGACTTACTGTCACCGACTATGCTGGTGTCCAGATGGTGCTTCGAGAATTCAACACTGAATTATACAGGGTTAATGTGATATTCAACCTTTAAAACTTGAAGGCGTTTGTACCCAAAACTTTCGTAGGTAAATTACATTAATTATAGGGAATCAATGAATAAATACTAAAAGCACACGCATGCCGTATTATAAACTGTTGTAAGCTGATTTTAAAAGATGGTTTATTTATCGCTTCTCATTTGCTTTAACAACTTCATGAAATTAATGTTCATATAGCTGGTACCCCGGCATACCTGTATACAAACGTTTCAATAATGATGATTGATAACCTTCTAATGGTACTCTACTTAAAAGAAAAATGTATAATTATAATAATACATTCGCAGTAGCTTTTGAATACGCCTTTATGTTCATATAGTTAAGGTGGATTCGTGTGTTTCAAAGTTATAGGGATCGTTAACAATCAATCCGTGAACGCAAACGGTACACCGTACACCATAATATAGATTATCGCATACCGTACGTCCGTACTTACTCGATGGTTTAGAGCTCAAAAGTAATTTGACGTAAATTCTAGTATATTTTATTATGTATTTACACGCGATGTTCAGTTAGAGCTATTAAAATTTGGTCATTATAAACGTGATCCGTCATATTATTACAATAATCGGAGACCGTAGTCACATAAGTTGGTTTTACTAGGTATGCTATAATATGGGCTGTGGCATATAGAAAAAACCCTCGACTTAACGATATGAATATTGTCGACTGTAGATATTATTAAACAGGTATAGAGGGGCATATTGTAATATTATTGTACACGTCATCGTACGTCATGTTAAGCTCGTGAAAAGGTATATGGTATAGTTGAATGGTGTACGGAAAAAGAGGAACGAAAATAGAATTATATGACGAGAAGGGATTAACTGTGCAGCACAATGGCGTGCGTATATATATAGTTATGTGTATACCCGTGCATTAAAAAGAAAACACTTGACTGTGCGGACCAATTAGATGAATATCTAACAGCCAATTAAATTTTATAAATCCGCGCAACCGAGAGCAGTCTGAAGTGAACGAAACGATTTTTTTCATTTTAATTGGTGTTGATAATATTAAATTTTTGGGGATGTGAGAATTCGATTGTAATATTATAACAATTAGCAGCGTTGTATTTATTTTCATACCGACGAATTTATTATTACACAAAACCATAATAATGTGACAGAACATTATAGCACAATATCATATGCAACAGAAACGTTGTGTGCGTGTTTAAAAAATTATTTGAGTGTTCATAGGGACTTTTGAACCGTGTATAATTGTAACGGGTACAAGTATTATTAATGCGGTACAGAAAATGGATAAATGACTGTTTCATCATCGGCCGACAAGTCTATATATTTTGACGAAGAGATACGCACTGCATGGAAAACGACGGCGTTATAACATTTCTCGTTGTAAAAAATAAACGTCCGTCGGATTATGTTGGGTTAAAAAAAAAATAGGGGAAAAAGGACGTTTGGCTATCGTTTACGGTCGTTTTACTTTTATAGCACACTACTGCCCGTGTGTCTGATGACACTATACATATATATAACAACCTATCATGTCCTGAGCCCCGACTCTGCAGCAGTACAGAGAATCTACGGTCCGGAACACACACGTTCGATCATACACGCACGCGCATTGTGCTCACCCTTGGATCCCATGCCATGTCACACATGTGTGTGCGTGTGTGTGTGTGTGTATGCGACTTGAGTATTCCCGAAGCGAAACGCAAACTTCGTTGCACATCCACCGATCGCAATCAGAGCTCCGGGCGATTTATGTACGGGTGTGTCGAGACGCGCGCGCAATCAATATAATATATTATTATAGACTCTACGTAGCGAATCCCTTTCCACGCGCACAGGTATATAACGTATATATATAACGTATTTATATACTTTCGACGACAACACACACGCACTAATGAACCCTCGGACTCGGGGCCAACGGTATAGCAGGGGTGAACGTTGCGGATCGGAGACGAGCGTATTTTTTATTCGTTTTTTTTTTCTGTTCTGTTTTTAGATTTCCAAACGATAATCCGAGACCGAGTGAACCGGCAACGACCGTCGTCTCATGTGTGCAGTCGTGCAATATGAGGTGAGCATACCGTACACGGTTACGTTGATAACAATAACTACAACGTAACGACGATCGACCGAAATAATATACCCACACAGCGTACATCGTAACGTCATCCGAGTCGAGCCGCATACCCGTTATCTTCTTTGGGTATTAGAAAAATAGTAATAAAAAACCAACGTCCAGACTCAATAGATTTATCACATATTTTACCACGTGTGCATACTGCAATATTATACACATATATAGTATATATATATATATATATATATATGTACTTTACCCGCCGGAATGTTTAAGTGGGGTTAAGGCTAATGCGGGTCATTTTTTTCGAGGACCCTATATATAACGGATATCGCATAGAGACGGTCTTGTGCCAAATTTAAAAAAGGGATAAAAAGTTTCAAGAGGATTCTTCCGCATACATTTTGCGCCAACAACCATTATAATATTATATATTTTATGTATGCTCGAGATGTTATAAGTCAGTTCCGCGGGTACGCAAGCCACGTGTGTTATAAACGAATCATTTGAAAAACTTGATTTCACTATAATCTTCTTAATATTTCTGTTCGTTTGAAAAATGATTGATGATTTATAAATTTTATTGCCGAACTTATTGTCAGACCTGACCCATCCAAGAATAACCGTTGTTGTTATAGTATTCGCATTTAAAATGTTTTGTTTTTATTTAAAATAGAATATTTACAATCTTATTATAAAGAGGGAGAGTGTCCGTTCTGTCAGTGACAGAACCCTCAAACTTAAAAATTGAACAAACAATTTTCTTGGTACTCGTATATTTACATGATTTATGTACATATTGTATGCATTTTACGTATATGTGAGTATATAATACTAACAGTTGATCATTATTTTTTATGTGGCTTATCAAGTTTCTTATGTGAACGTATTGATTGGATTTTGATATTCAAATTCTTTGAAAAATTTCTAATAAATATAATATTATAATTGCTAGTTATTAGTTAATATACCCATGTATTGTTGTAGTTAAATTGCAATCATTTCAATAATTAATAATGTTATTTCAAAAATAAATCAATAGCAATCATTTATGAATTTAAAAATAATTAATAATTGATACCCAGTGATATAATAAAATATATTCATTTTTGTTAAATAAATACCGTTTACCTAATTGATGTTTCATCTTTCTTTTTTAGATTATTCAAAAATATCACTTTAAATATTAGAAAACTCACGTAACACAACCTTTTTTATATTTAAGATGATGGATTCCCATTTCTATCATAAAAAACATATTATTCACGTTTGGTTTTTGCTCGGTTATCTTTTGACCTATCATTTTGTCACGGAATTTTCCAGTCAACATAATCTAATTGTAAAAGGAAAATGATAAATTGTTATTTGGCTGTAATTTATGAAACGTTATGTCAAGAAAATTGTCCTACATTTATACGAATTTGTAACTATCCTAAACTTACACTTTGGGAAAAAATGTCAAATCACGGTTACAATTATATCGTCTTCAGTTTTTTTTTAATGGTACGTATAATGTATATTGCATACACATATTGGCTATGTTGTTTTATAGCAATTTTATTTATAATAAAATTTTTTTCCACCAAACTTACATTAAAAATAAAAGATAGTTTAAAAAATTGAAATCGTTTAATTCGTAAAATTTGACCTAAATGCAATTCTGACTTTAAAGTTTTTGAATATTGAAGTTTTAATTTTTCTTGATAAACTTTTTTATTGTTATTAAATGAAATTTCTGTTATACTTTGATAAATTTCAAAAATTACTTTACTTAATGTGAAGTTGTCCGACATAACCTCATAAATATAGTATGTAAATATGTAAGATACTAAAACGAAACATTCATCGTTATTTTTTCTCGCAAACAATAATTGTATTATACAGTAAATACCTTTATGAATGTGTTTACAATATAAGTTAATTTCATAAATATTAAGGGATTTATATTATGTAATCTGTACATGACATTGGACAGTAAAAATCACCATGTGCTTTTGGCACAATATGTACTTTTAAAACGGTATAACAAATTATTATTGATTTTCGATTTGCAACACCAGTGTTTTACTTTTTTGTATTTTTATAATTTATCGAGTAAACCTATACAAAAACATTTGCTTTCTTTTGCAGCATCCATTGTTTTATTATACTAACAAATGTACGTGAAAATACGTATGCGTCATTATTAATTAATCGGTGCCATTATTTATGTTGAGAAATTACTACTATCAATGATATTCGGTCAAGTTCTAAAATACAATAAGTGAAATATTGTTAAATATACTTATTCGAAAACAATAAATTATGCACAATATTTATACGCGTATTATAATATTTTATAAGCTTTGTACATTTTAATCACTGAGATACATGAACTTTGAACCTATACGCTAAAATGCATTACTGAATTCATAATCATTATGAAATATTAACAGAAACCTAACTTTGGTAAAGTCATATAAAAATTTCTACTAAATACTAAAATATATGTCGAATAATAATCATAAACAAAACTGCTTTATTTTAATAATTAATAATATCGATTTTAACGAGGTGGCTGCGCCCGTTTTAAATGCATCGTTATTCGTGACATTCGTTTTGTGTATAATTATCAGAACGTAATAATCGGACAAAATTTTACAAGAAAAATTTAAAAAACATTTAATTACGCTAAACACTATCGATTATTATTCGTATTCGTGTCCGGCAATAGTGGCATTATACATGGAAACATTTCTAAATAAATTGTTTGAATTTATAGTGCGTAATATTTACATTTTGCAAATAGATATAGAATGAATTACTGTATTACAGGTGTTATATAAATAGCATATGCATGTCTAACTCACTATTAAAATGCATGTACAACAATATTCCATTATCATACGTTTATATTCAACCAAAATAATATAATATGGTCTTGTCAATAATTAATATTGTAAATAATATTAACTTAATATTGTCCGATTAATCAGGCTACATATTTTTATTTCAATAATCTGAACTTATTACGTTTGACAATACTTGTAGTAAATTATAAAGATATTATAGTACTAGATATTATATTATAGACTTGTAATATTGTATGCAATATAGGTGCATTATAATATTATATGCTGCGTACGCGTTTTCTTATTAACCGAAAAGTATATTATGCATATGCAATATTTAAATAAAATCACGCTTCATTAATTCAAAATTGAAAACTTTTTCCATTCGAAGCATGTAATACTGTAATAAAACAATAGTTCCACATTTCAAGAATATTATAATTAGAATGTAAAAAGCAACTCAAAATCACAAAGTGGACTATTTTCCGTTCTAATTAGCCGCGATAACCAGATTTAGGAACAAAGTGAACTTGAATATATAAATAATTGTCATTAGGCGTAATATATAGAAAAATATCATTATTCGATTTAAATGTGTTGTAAAAAAGAAAAACAAATAAATAACTAGGCACGTTATTGCACACTTTATAATAATGTGACTTTTTACTGCTTTAGATGCTGCTAAAATTAAATTTGGATTTATGATAATGCATAACGTAATATACCACTCAACGAGTGTTCAAAGTACATCGATCTGTGTAAAACATGATCGAGAATAATTAAAAAACTTTCTGAATTCGTGGAAACGTGTGTGCATACCAATATGCAGTGGCATGTCCTGTAGGATTTTTAAAAAAAGGGGAGAGCTATAATCAAAAACACATTTTTGCCATTATTTACTATCGTTTTTAAATTTTTAAACAAAACGTACACATAAATAAGATGTACACAAAATAAATAATTTTGGTAAAATATTTCTTTCCACAGTCTTATTTCGTATAAATTTGAAAGCAACGACCGAAGACAGAATTCAAAAAACTGTAATCATCGAAAACAAGCAAGTTTTACAAAATACCTACATTATACTATTATATAATATTAATCGCTAATGTTCTTGAAAATTAATTCGTTGCTCTTTATTTCAAATATTATTCTTCACATCATGAGACGCTGTAGAAAAAGTCGAAAACGGCGATCTAATAAGAGTACCATTTGTCTTGTTCAGTTTTCTAATTGAAAACTAAAAAGTAAGTTGTATTCTCTTTGTTGTTTTAAACATTTTTGTTTACATTCACTCGCAAAAAAAAAAAAAAAAAAATTAATTAAATAAACACAATTTTCAGACCAATATACGTCGCTTGGTATCCAAGATACGGTCTATAGGATAATGGGCAAGTCCCTCCCGGCTACGAACTCATATACATACTCGCGATGGATACAAAAAACGAGTACACTCGTGGTTTCCTCCTGTAACTTTATCATAAATTCGTCATCATCGTTTGGCGGTCTCCGTCGTATCTAGGGGAGATGCGACGATGACGATGATGATGATGATAGTAGTAATAATAATAATAATAATAATAATAATTATAAAACAATAGTACGATAGGTAAACGATTCTCGTGCGGTAGCTGCAGTCTCGTTATAATATACCGTAGTAACGAGGAAACGCTATTGCTATTCGTGTAACACCGCTGATACGTCCGACCGAGGTGCGTAATGAGCGTTTTACGGGTGTTCTATTACGCGTACGTGAATGATATGCCACGACAGATCTTCAAACGGTTAAACATATTATAATATAGTAGAACCCTAGCCCACTGAGGAAATATGCTGGAAGGGTTTTTGGAATTCACCTATAGGTAGAATTGAATGGTTAACCAACTTGGATGTCCGACTATAATATAATTACCATTTTTAGTTACCAAAACTTTTCTGCATTTATTCGATTTGTGTATTTAATTATTTGCTTACATATCTTTTGTTTATAACTTTTTTTTCTTTTCACGTATCTATTTAGGTTTTTTTTTTTTTTGATGCGCCCATATCATAATATGCTAATACGTGCGTAACAATATAATAAGAATAATAATAATGTGTAGATGGTTAGAACTTAACGAGAATACGACGATGCGAGCCAACTGCAATACTACGTAATATCTCCGCAATCGTATTTTTTAGTATGTCGGTGTGTTTGAGTAGGAATAGGGGAGTAGCATCGGTGACAAATGAAGCACCTGGATCCAAATATTTATTTCACGGACTCGATTGGTTTTCACTTGGTATACCTATAATCTAATAATTTATTTCTATTAATAATTTATTTATTTATATTTATTAAATCTATAAGAATTACATTTACGTACGAAGATCATCATAGGTATGTTTTGTTATTTGGCTATAGAAAAAGAGATATTTATTTTATATATTTTCGTATAAAATACCTTACCTTTATCCGACTGAACAATCTTCTAGATCTACAGAATGTCTTTTGAGTCCAGTTTTCTATCTACTCGAAGAATCACCAAAAATATATATATATTCTTATAACGCAGACTTAAACCCGGATGTTCAAAGGACAAAAATAAAATGCCGAATCATATCTACGAAAATACATCTTTGTAAAATGTACGATCAGTTGGAAATCGGGGAAAAAGGTAACAATTTAAATTCGACCAACCCCCACATGAAATGATACGCCACTGTGTATTATATTTGTATACGTAGAAGTGGCGCACCAAAGCGATTGGACTTCAGCTCCGCGTCTCCTTTTTCTCTCTTTGGCAACATTTGAAGTCTGGAATTAATATTATTAATAATCTGAGAATTCCAATTTCATTTTTACTAAGCAAATATTAGTTTTGATTTTCACAAAACTTATTTTGTTTTAATCGTATATCAATAGTATTAAAATTTTAAATTATAGATTAAATTGCATATAATTAAAAATGCAATCATTGAGGTGAGGTATTATTTTTTAGATACTTGAAAAATACATAATAACATAATAAAGAAAAAATTGAGATCCTATAAAACCTAGTCCAATACACCAATATAGTTTGTTTTAAAATCCATAATTTTAAAATATTTTTAAATAACAAATTACTACTGAAGTCATAGCATTTAGATTGAACCATTCCCTTGGAAAATTTATGGTAGTGCGCTATGAGAAGCAGGGGTGTATTCAAATGTTTTGGAATAAAAAATACATAAGTAGAAATACCTTTTCGATTTAAAATATTGGCCTCTGCCACACGACGTTTTATATTATAATAATATACTCAACACTGCCCTGCACAAAACTGGATTCGATCTGATTTATAGTGTTTTGTCAAATTCGATCGAGCGTCGTAATAATAATATATCAAATCGCATATATCGTACATTTGTATACGTCTTTATCACGCTATTCCATTTATATTATTTTATTTTACTGACATAGTAAAGTTATCAACATTCAACACTGTAAAATGAATGTTCCGTAAAAATATAATTATACGAGAAAATATTATTTTAAATACCTTGCAGTTTTTTACAAATTTAATGTAAAAATTCAATAGAAAATTTTTAGATTCTGAACGGAGAGATGGATCTATTGATTTTACAATGATTTGTGTTTTTTTTTGTGTCTGTCATCATGTTTTGGAACAGTAAAAATGATTCGATTTTCTTAAACAGCAACTTTTCTGAAAAAAAAAGTGAATGTATATGGTACTTGGGCAAGTCAAAAATCCAACTTTTTCAATACTTTTTTAAAAAATCAAAAAAAAACAATTAAAAAATTACGAAAAAACGGGAAATTTTACGCAAAATCACGTTATTACAAAATACATATTTTTAAAGTTCTAACTCAAAAACCAAAAACCGCAACAACTTGAAATTTTCACCAAATCTTTATATTGGCGTTCTCTGTACATGGTAAAGTTTTCAATGTATTTTGACATATTTTGACTTATTTATAGACAATTTAAATTTTCGACTTTTGTAAGTTTTTTTTTTAAAAATATCTATAAAATTTTTTTGGCCGTCTAAAATCTCTTGAAAATGTATTAAAGGATTAATTATAAGTTATAATAGTTTTAACTGAAAAATATCGGAGATAGTTTCACTCAAATTTTTTTTATAAGCCAATAAAGTTCAAATTTGTATATAATATGTTAAAATCGCGATAATTTGCAAGTTATTTTGTTGTTTAAAATTCATAAGATTTTTTCTACTTATACTTAAGGTTCAAAATTTTAACACTAGATTATCCATAAGCTAATCTTCAAAAATATATAAAAAAATTTCTAGCAGACTTAAAATAAAAATTTTATGACTGTTTTAAATTTAAATTTTTACGAAATTGCATTATAATTCAATTTAAATATAAAATACTATATTATTATATACACATTTTAGACAAACATATTAACTCCGTTCAGAATCGTTATTCATATACAATGATATCTATCATTGCATTCAAATTTAACAAACCTATTGTAATAATGATCTTTACTATAAACGAGGTGCACTCTACCCCCAAAACTGTACAGCAAAGCGAGGCCCACCTATTCTTTTTTAAAAATTGTATTATATTACAATTTTGTATATATTACAATTACTGTACTAATACTACTTAACAAAGTGATTTCATGTTAATTAAATTAATCTAAGTGTTAATCGTTTGTTTATGCTCGTTTGATTCGCATCCGAATTTAATTACCACAATTAGTAGGTATCTACTTTAACAGCGGAATGAAATGAACGTTAGATTAATTAGAATTCAACCGGGTAAAACAAACGTTTATGGTTAGTATAGTGATGAATACAAATTAAACCACTCCACACAGGTCAAATATTCCTATTATGTTTATTACAAAAGGTCTAAATCTTTATATGTCAAAGAATATTTTGTGAAAATATGGTTATAATTATTTATTAATTTATAACGGTCGAATGCTGAGGGTCAAAAATCAAATTTCTATCCTTAAAAATGTCCAAGTCTTATGAAATTAAATACGATACATACGATACATTATACAATCACCATAGTTGCTACGTCAGATATAATGATGATTTATCGTTGGACATTCAAAAAGTGTGTAAAACAACGAACAAACACCATACATAATAATTAAACACAATATAATATAAAGTACCTACTCATTATTATGGTGATGTTGACACAATTTAACGTGATAACGACAATGTATTATACTGTTATTTTATTTTTCGTAGTTTTTAAACTTTAAAGGTTTTTTTTTTCTTCAAAAACTACACGTTTATCTTTATTTGGTGTGAACATTTTTATTTATTTGCTTTACGCCGTTTCGCCGTTTATATCACGAGTTTGTTGTGAATCTACTCGTATTATTACATCATATTATATAATACGTAGGTATATAATATACGTATACTCGATATTATATACTCTTTTGTTGTCGTGGTCCACGGTTCAATGGATTGGTACAAAACTAACTCGTACATAATATTATAAACACAGCAGCCGGTTATCGGTCCTTTAACAGAACCAAATAATTTTGCCCGGTATACAGTGTGCATTTGAACTGATAATAGTATTTAGTATTCTGTACATTAAAATATTCGCCCGCATTATCAGTGCCATTTCATTATGCTTCGATTCCAAATTTCCCATCCCGAGTACTATATAATGTAGGTGCTACCGCATGTGTAACCGATATGAAAATAATATACAATACGCTCATGATAAATCTTCATAAGCCCTCTGGTCCCCAGACAAAGCTCACTACCGTATTGTTACAACACTGTTTTGGCTGTATATTAAATAATAACTAAAGCCACAACGGCTGCTGTGCCAAGGTGCTTACGAATACAATAATAATTATTATTAGTGTATAACATAAAATAAATACCTACATATACGTTATACTGCGAACCGAAAATGTGTTAATATTTTTGTTTTTATATTTTACGAACAGAACAGATAGTAGTGTAATACTAGTACCAGTGCTCATTTGAATAAAAATCATCTTTCAAAAGTTAAAGGCATTCTGATGAAAAATAAAATTGCTCTTAGAATGGTTGAATGAATTGACAATTCTGTCTGGAGCAGCTGTATAATGGTCAAGTCGGTTGAGATATGGGTGTAAGCTATTTCACGTCACAGTCACAGGCATGGTCGTGTTTGAAAGAAATGATAAATCGTTATAACAATATTTAGAGCTCAGTAGATCGAATAGCTTCATAATTATATAAATTCGGTGTAGATAAATTATATTTGTTAAATTATTTTAAATAAAGTGGAAATGTAATGAAATAATAGTTTTAATAATAAAACCAAAAGGTTCAATTATTGTTGCAAGCATTATTATTAAGTATTGAATAAGTAATTATTCAACATTTGTAAAAAAAAAAAAATACATAATATAAATTAATTATGATTAAACTACTTGTACTCATGTATAATAATTTAATACATTATTCTCCTAACTTTGTAATTGAGACATAACAATAATTAGAGTAGAAATACAATAACATCAATGCTGAAATCTCATAAAAAAGTATGAATTACTAAGTACACTGATCAAGTTATTACGTTCTTTTGTTATTGATAAATTACAATAAGCGATAAGTTAGTGTTAACAATCATTTATATTTTCAATTTCATAGACACATAATATAAATGAACCGCAAATACATTGGTAAGTTGGCTTTTATCAATAAGTGTACATAATTGTTTTCTGCCACTGTTGAAGTGTTAAGGTCTAACCATTATAGTTTAGTTATAGTCTATCTGAATGAATAATATTGGACGTTCTGAGTTCTCCGAGAGAACGTATGTATAATAACAACAACGATATATTCGATAAAAAAAATAATATTAAACAATAATATTATAATGATATAATGTGATTTCGATCATTGTATTTAATTTTTAACTTTCTAGATTCTGAGTTAAACAAAAAATGTGTTTATTAATAAAAATATATTATTTCGGTGTTTAAATTTATTTTATATTTTTATTTTTATGATACATGATTTCGACTACAAGGATTCTTTCGATATATAATATAAAAATTTAGCGCTTTTCTGATAGAAAATTTTGTATAGTTGATAATTTGTATGGAGGAGGGGGATTTATTTGAATGACATTATTTGGTGCTTATAAGCCCTTAAAATTTTCGATTAAACGTTAAACCTATGTACTTTTATTAAAAAATTTGGTTCTACTACTATATTAACTATCATTATAATTAATAAAAGCTTATCCACTCGACTTCTTTTTCGTCGTTTTATCAAGGGCAATAGTACATTGGTTTGATGTTTAAAATACTATTACTGCAATATCACTAACTCATTCCTGTATCTCACCCAACCGTGGTCTCGCTCATCCTAGGAAGTTAGGCTTTTTTTATTTTTTTTTTTAACTTAAAATACATATTAGATCATTTTTATTTATAAAAAATAAGATTTGAAAACATAGTTGAAAATGTTGAAGTACAAGAGAAACATTTACAAAGTTGGCTAAAATAAGCGCACGATATACGGCTAAAAATAACAATACATTTATTTGCATATATACATAGGTGTGTAGAAACTTAACGACATCCGTTTGTTTGTGTGGTGATATCGATTCTGTTATTTTTGAACACCAAATTGTTGTTGGTTTTTGTTCATCCTCAGTATTCTACGTATTATTACCGAAGTACACGTTCCATGGAAGCATTTCACTGGATTGTATACTCCTTAGCTCTCAGCTCGGCTCTGAACCACCGTGGTAAGTTGTTCGACCACCTTATACTCACTGGTACACTGTATTTCAGCGTCTTGCGAAACAATGAAATTTACGTAAACGCTCGGCAAATACAAATACTTCAACATTACTTTAGATCATATACCTACGCACCAGATATATGATAATACACCATTTAAATAGATCTCAATGTCACCTCTGGGGGTGTGCGCATTTACAGTTAAAAATTGATGTGATAGCAGACATCGCATTCGTCTCCTTTCCTAGCTATGCTGTCCAACGTAAGCGTAATGGCGAGAATTTGGAGGCAATAAACGGTCAACTGCAATATATAATATGCTTCACGCACCCACCTCGCTATACCTACATACATTAATACATGTTATGTTGTAGTAGTGTATTACTATACTTCACTCATAGATGTTAATTATAATATTACAAACTCGATTACATTTTAGAAAAATGTGACCCTCCTACCACCGTTTCCAGGGGGGTATAGGTCTATTCGGACCAACGCGATCCTTGTGTAAAAGTCAAAACCAACGGGCTTGTAGTGTGTTGTTTGAACGGGCACACTTTACATGGCGTTTTCGGTTTTAATCTAGTCGACTCTCGACCCGTCCGTCCACAATTGCGAAACTTCGATCGCCCAGAGACTTCGACGATTATCAGCCACTCGGATGGAACGCAGATCGGATGTGACGATAGTGCGCCGCCCGGGTTTCTCGGCGGGACCAACGCCGATAGCGGAGCATCGCAGCAACTCTACGGCCCCGGTAAATCATCACACGTGTATACTATTTATCTTGACGTAATAATGTTCGCGGAAGTTTATAATCAGTAATAACAATTATTATTAATACGTATGTATAATAGTGTTTGCCCGAAATTGAAGCACGGTAAATTACATCGGAGGAGAATTCTCCCCGGCTACTGATTACAATTTTCACCGGTATTCCACTTACTGTAGTAGCAAGAATTGCTGTAGCATAATGTAAACTGCATGTTATGAAAACTATTATAAATATTGATATTTAAGCCTTGTTAATATTTAATAAATTACCTTTAGAAATAAAATTAAATGACAATTATCAATTATTCAAATTAAAAATATAGGTAACCTTGAAGGACATAATTATTAACCAAAAGAAATAACACATCTGTTATCGTGTTATTTATTTTATTATTACTACCATTAAATTATTTTGATCAATTGTAATTATATTTTTCGTTATATTATCATCACTAAAACACTATTATTTTTAATTTAACTAATCAACAAACCACTGAATCATACATGAGAAAAATTATTACAATTTAAATTCAAATTTGAAGACCTCCTCTTACTACAAGCTTCCTTAAAGATATAGGCCATAGGGGTAGCAACTCAGTAATATTATATGAATTAAATTATGTTAATATGTATATCTATTATGTGTTATGAGCTCAATAAATTATTACTATTATAATATATTGTCGCTGTCAGTTAATGGTGATGCATAAACATTATTCTGATAACTCGGATACTCGGGATATTCCTACAATCTCGATTATATGGGTATAATAACTCCGTACATCATTATAATATAATACCAGGGTTTAACGCCGTTTTAATTTCTACCAATAATGATATTCAAGTGTACCTATAAAAAAACAAACATTAAAACACTTTACCGTCTTTCGATGAGATTTTGAATTTCAAAGCCGGTTTACACAACCGCATAACATATTATATTAATATACTTCTGCGTGCTCGGTTTAAAATATTTTTAACCCAGGAGATTGGAGATATTTTTGAAATATGCATTGTTGGAAATCCACTTGTGTAGTTAATTTTTGATTTTTAATCGTAATGAAATTCCGGTACCTAACGTAATATGTAGATTCTTCACATGCCTATCCAGTAGGGCAGTAACATAAAGTCGAGATTTTATATGATGTTCATAATTTCATATTATCAGATAGTTTAGTAGAAAGAGGAAAAAATATGCAAAACGCAATATTATTACATACATTTTTTATTTCTACTACAATATGTTTAAATATATATTATGTTAATATTATTTATTAATATATATATTTTCTAGTGTTATCTGACTACAGACATAGCGTTGTGGACGAAAAATGGGTTTCGGGTCCGATTGTAAGAAAAAATCAGATGTGGCCCTCGGAAGCATCACCGTCAATACAAACTATCAAACTGGACTCGCAGTCACGTCGTTGGTCGGCCACTGAAAACAGCCGTTGGTTAATGTCGGTAGACCCGTTGAATGAGATGCGTTCAACCAATCAAAAATGGCTGTCCTCGTTCATGTATCCTTCGGCGTCACCGCATTCCACCCCGTCACCGAATACTGAATACCCATCATCATATTATCCCTCGCCGAAGTCTTATCCTTCCTCGTCCTTTTCACCGGTATTCAATAATTGGGTATCGCTATCGCAGTCGCCCATAAATCACATCAATCGGATTTTACCGCAGCAGTCGCAACCTTCGACATCCATTGCGAACTGGATTTCGAAAAAAATACAGCCTGTGACAGCGGTAACCGACAGCGACCGTGTCAGCGGTACCAAAAACCTTATGGAAAATTTCTGGACGGTCATGAAGGTAACACCAACACCGACACACCGCTCGGACTTTGCCACAAAAACATACTGGATGTTTGTTGATGAGCACGGAACAATGCACATGAACTTCACTGCCGGTCCAGCGTAATAGGATAACGTTAAGCAAAAAAACGGATCCAAAGACAACAGTCCGAACACACGTGCGATGAGGTAGAAATAACCACCACCTTATTACTTTTTAATCATTAAGCAAAATATTTTTCTTTTATATCTAATAGTGTATTGTTCTGTAACATATTATACCTTACTAATATTTGTCAAAATTAAACATTTAAGTTCCTTATTATTTCATACTATAGTAAATGTATTATTAATAAAATTAAATATAAATAATAAAAAATGTAAATAATAAAATAATAACAATAACATAATGTAATATATAATAATAAAAATGTAACTGATAATTAAATAATAACAAAATAACTTATAACTTATGCATTTAAATGGATGATCGCTACTTAATATGTTAACCAATGATTAGACGACCGTAATTAGTATATTGTAATTTTTTTGTTGGACGATCGAAACTAGTACATATTTTTTTAATTTTTACTGTAACTAGTAGGTATATTCCATTATTTTGTTCAATGATGAGTTCCGTATAAAATATGCGACTTTCGACATACCACATGAGTATACTATAATATCACGGATATCATACCTCCATGCAATATAGCTTTTATTGATATAATTATTTTTTGTATTAAGTAAAATAAACGTCATACAATGTGCATTCATAATGAGAGCATAATAACATTCTAATATGTAATAATAATAATGTGTTATTCATTTTTTCCGTTCGAAAAGTATCGAATTTCAACATATTTATTGTTTTCTGGGTACAATATTATACTAACTAAACGTTTTTACTCAGATCAAAGACTTGAAAAACGCCTTAAGGCTGTAATGATGTTAAGTAACGATTTGGTGACGTCTTTATAAGTAATGAAGTTTAACCAAATCCCGTCCCATCCAGATCACCCCAAGGTCTGCTGGGTAACACAAACAAGACGAGTATAAATAAATACACGCTACACACCAAAGAAAAATCAAATTACGTACAAACATATTTTCTTATTGTAAGAGCAATATTTAATACGAGTTCTTTTTCTTAAATAATAGTTTGTGGCAACACTGGGTTTTTGCAAAGTATTTTCTAAGAATATCTGTGTAACTTAAACAACAGTACGTATAATTATATATTTACTCTTAATGATAAATAAATACAACTGAGTAATAATATTTTTAGCAACAGCATGCAAACATGAGTATGAAAATGTAATAAGAACAATAAAATTATGATAGGTATGTTGCTGTATAAACATTTATGTAAAATATAAATTATTTAAATAGGTTACACGTGGATTTATTTGAGTATAGGCAATGGATAACATTTAAAATATGAACCGTAACAATACAAAGCAATACAAAACATATGCTTCGATAAATGGCTGATTTCTACTAAGAGGTAAAATTTCAAGGCAGTCAAAAAATATTATGGTTCTCTAGAACACGTTTAATTTATTTTACAATATATTATTATGTCATTACTACAGAAACATTTTGTAATGTTTACTTATCGTATAATTGTAATTTATGTTAACCTAAATTATATTGAAATTTTACATAATATATTACTACATTGAATGATGAGATTTATAGATCTTTATTGTTTAAATTCTTAATTTAATACAAAATATCGCTATGATTTAAATTAATTATATAAAAATACAATTGTATACTATTTATTGAAGTTTACATATTTTATTTTTAAACTAAAAACATAGGTATTAATTTTGTATAGTATTTATATATTTTTTACTATCAATTGTAAAAATTTAAAATACACCACCTCTTATTAATATTCGATGTTTCACCAAGAAGATACTATATACAGGTAATTTTTGGATTCTCACCGTGATAATTTTCTGAACATTTTGAAAAATATTTATTTTAACTTTTTAACCAAGGAAGCCTGATTTTTTTTAAATTTTTACTTGTTTTTGATATTATAGATAATTTTGTACCTACGACCCAAATGAAAACGACTTTCAAATGTAATATTAAAATATGAAATCCATTTGTTATGGTAAACACCCGAATAAAATTATTCAATTAAATTATTAAATTATTACAGACTTTCTTTTATAATAAAATTTTACAACTCTTTATAATTTATCATTGCTTTCAAATAATAGAAATGTTGCACATATTTTAGTTCTCTTACAGTGACTTTTGCTGGCCCATACAAAATACTATGTATTATATTTTCCATTCCCTATTTGCATGTCATTCATATCCTGCTCGAGGACCGAAATGAAGGACTCTCATATTTATATTGACTTCAGACTTAACATGAGTCTTTTATTTTATGGGATACATTTTTAAATTTTCCATTTAGCTATTCTTATTTACTATTAGGCTAGAAAACATTTTTTTACTATTCTATATCAATTGTATTTTACGAAATGTTCACGACTTTTTTAATTATGTTATTCCATTTAAAATAAAATCTTCCAATCGCATTAATTTAATCAAATACAATATAATATTATATATACTTTAGTCTTCAACTAAAAACTGTATATGAACAAATTTAATTTCGAAAATTTCATTAATTTATAATAGCTATATTACCCACGCATACTCACTAAAAACCTCAAAGGACGAATGTTTAAAAAACGAGTAGGAGTATAAGACGTAGGTGGTTGTAACATAATTTAGCTTTGAGAAAATACTTGGACGATAATATGTAATAATAACATACTCAATTGATTATGAAGACCGGGCTTTGATTTAATAAAGTTTACAAAAAGCTTCTACGAAATATGTTCATTATGTAGATCGTAGATATTTAAATCTCAGAGGCAGTAAACTTTTAGATATTAAATTAATATATAATACTATAAAGTTTGAAAGATACGATGAAATCCTTAATATGTATTATCTTATCCTAAGACATAAGAATTTTTTTTAAAAAAAAATCCAGTCATATATAAAATACCTAATAATAGCAATGCATTATGTATAGTTAATATTTTTTTATTCTATAGTCGATTATTATACCCAAAAGTACATATATTATATTATATTTGCCAACTTAATATTTATGGTTCATTCAAGAGTAATGTGCGTACAGATCATAATAAAAATAATTGATATTTTTCGTCTTTGGCTATAAACAATTTCCGGCCATTACGTTTAAGGTGTATCGACTGTTGTGAACCGTGAAAAAGGTCCGATAAATCGCGACCGCTAAAATATACAGTACATATACAATGTCGTTCGGGTGGAAAATAAAAAATTCTCCGGTGTATACACTACCGAGCGTGCGTTTGTACACGTTCGGGCCGTGCGAAGGGATGCGATGCGGAAGACGTTCGGAAAAGGTCTGAATAGCTTTTTAAACTGGTATAGCCGAAGATGGGATTGGTAATTACGGTTTGGGTCACATGTGCCAGCCGTATTTTAGGGATAGAGTAATTTAATTTAAGCAAGCGGGGATGGCGAGCACATAAAAAAAAAATAGAACTACATAATGCGTATACACCACTCCACCCTTGCCCGTTCGACTTATCCGCCGGTTTCTCTCGCTACAAAGTCAAAACCGAATAATAAAACCAATCACCCAGATTTTAATTGGAAAGGGTTGCCATCACTATACGCGCGAACCGTCGTCGTGTCGTCGTCGCACCGGCTGCGGCTGTGTCTATGCCGCACCGTGACGTCATCTGTGAAGCCTCGACATCTGGACGGAATCTAATAATTGTCAATCCCTGTACATTATATTATAATGTATACGCGGCGGCGACGGTCCTATGGGGTTACGATATTATTGCCGTTACGCGGCGCGTGTGCATAAATCAATCGGACGACACGCGTACGTACATACACTGCATACTCCGGTCTGTGTATTAAAAAAAAAAAAAAAAAAACGATTCGATTAGGTGAGAAATTGAATGCGCCCACCCTGAGGTGACGTTTTTTAAAAAAAATAAATAAATAACGAAATGAAATGAACGCTAGAAAAGAAATTGTAGAGGGTGCAGTATCGAGACCCTCCTTTGATTCGTCAATTTGCATATAAATACATGTATACGTATCAGCCGTTTAAACAGCGCCGTATATAAAAAGAGTGTTTGGTCCGGGGTCGTGCAGTATTGTTTGTCGGCGAAAAATCACGTTCTCGTATCGCAGTAATAGTATATTATATTATATATTATAATATAAAGCGATAGTTCAATATCACTTCGACGAATTTAAACGAGCACATGTCATTATAATAACATCAAAACAACTTTTCCAATAATTAATTATATATTATTCGCTCATAATATAGTATTTATTGCATTGTCTTATCGCAGTGTATTTTATAGCGCCTCGTGTGTAACCGCACAACGATAATACTGTTCATATGTGCCATAGGATACAACTACTATCCACAGCACTGATTTAAATAGACCGAAAATCATTTATTTTTTTCGACACCTAAATATTGTATCTGCTGTATAAAGTTGAATTTAGTATCCGATATTGCGCTGTTCCGTTTTAATTTTTTTTTCTATAGCCAACAGTTTAGCTTACATACGTACAGTGCATTCAGTAAAATAATATATTGCCATACGTGTGACTCGGAGAAAAAAAGAACTTGATAGCAACAAATTTCTATAACTCATATATAGTACATATATATTATATTATATGATGTACGCTCACAGTGAAAATATTACGTACAAATAAATAAATATGTGCACGGGTGTGATCTTGAAATCGATAAGTCATCGAAATAATATTTTGCGAAGTCTCCGTGTACGTTCCGATTGCGATTGCGAAAAGTTGTGTTATATATAACATATTATATTTGTAGCCAGTATAACGCCGTAAACAATGGAAGTATAGCGCACTTGATGCAAGCAGTTGGCATCAATAAAATGAGAAAAAGATCGGAAAAAAATCTGCAACAACTGCAAATCTAAAAAATTTATAGTGCGAAATAAACTTTGAATTATTGATTATGAGATTTTTTCATTGTTATGAATTGCTTTCTATGGAAAAACTTCGGTCGTCCCGGAGAATATTTCGAGAAGGAAATAAACGCGACCGAATAGCCGATAATGTAAAACAAATGGTATTACTTTATTGAAACAAGGCGCGAAAATGGGATTCCACGAGCAGTTTCGGAAAAAAAAAAAAAAAACTTTTACTCTATATACACTTACGCGGGGTGAACATCTGCGACGAATTTTTCGCATAACGAAATTTAAAGCTCCGGAAATGGCCGCAGATTTGCCTTGGAATAGCGTACGGGGGGAGAGAGCCAGTTGCGCGGGGAATAACGGTTTTGAGTGGCCAGGAACGATGGGGGGAGGGGGATAAAACGAAAACGTTGCGCAAATCGGCGAAAGGCTGAAGTTTATGCAGGAAAAATGCGAAACTATAAGAAAGAAAATGTGATGTCGTTAACGTAAGATTTACTTCACGTCGTTACAATCGTTTTAGCCCGTATGATAAACAGCGGCTGTATGCTCATAAGTACTTTTAAGTGTATGGGGTACGACGATTTTACTTATTTTCCGCGTAGTATAATCAACTTTAATAAGACTTTTTACGGTATTCTCTCGTTCTCCTATTGCTATTCTTCCGCTGCGTGCAGGTATATTTCGGCGCGTTTCCGTATTTTTTTTCCATTTTATTTACTATTGTTATTACCATTATTATCAGTCACACGAGAATTTCGCACACCGTACGATCGTTTTCATGAAATTCGATTTCAACTCGAGTTGTTTGTCGTCTCGTTTCTCTCGCTCGCTTTCTCTCTTTTCGACCTTCTTGTCCACTCATCCCCCGACCGATATAAGTGCGTTCACAGAATATATATACGGGCCGAAATGGTTTCGGCCAAAATCCCACGGACAGAACACCTGATGCCCATTCGCGCACGAGATATTCGTTTCGGGGCAAATACAATTGGTTCAGGTCATCCGTATAACATAAAAACTACACGCGCACGCACGCAAGGTGAAATAATGATAATAATATAACACCGTACAACGCGGGTGTTGAAATGATGGCTTTTCGTGATTTTCAAAAACGACACGTTTATATTATACTACCGTCGAATCTGCAAAAATAATATTACGGGCACATTATTATTATTATAATATTACAGTCGTGTGGTTGATTGATCAGCACGACGCCGGAAAACGTCATTAAAATGCGTATCTACATGCATCGTGTCAAACTTTTCGGGTGCGGAAAATACGATAATATGACCGTCAAATGCCCGCACGTTGTGTTACGCGAAAAATGCACTTTTTTTCACAAACCAATCCAAACCCCCCCCCCCAAATCAAATACAACTACGTGCGTTACGTGCTCTCGGCCAATTGTTCGTAATTTATTATATCGGACGGTATCGTATCTCACTGCAACAGCCGGACGTTTCATAACATTTCATTTCTTCGGCTCACTGTAATGCGATAAAGTTTGCTGTAATTTAACAAACTGCTGCACCAAAGTAATAATTGGCTCGCAGAAATCAAGTGTCACGACACTGTTGGTGGTTGTAATGATATTTTAATGCACGCAACAGAACCGGAATAATATCTAGATGATTAATATTATTGAAACGAGAAATAATACAGACGGAGAGGTTCGAGAAGGTCGAATGAGACCGATGAATACTGCAGAGATAATCAACGGACGGAAACTCCAGTTTATTGTACAGCTGTCACTTTCTCAATTCATTAACGACAGAACAATACAAATCGACAAAGAAAGTCATCATACATAATATTATCATTTTACTGCGTATAATTGCACAAAATACTTCAATTGGTTATTCAATATCATTTCTACTTGAATAGTAATAATCGGAACCCAACGCAAAACAGGCCCATCGGTGGACTACTATTATATAAAATCTCACGTTCGAATGTGTTATTTTCAACCGCAACCTTTTTTCTATAACCGTAGAAGACCACGCGACCAGTATCCATATTTTGTCTTTACCGTGGTAATATAAGACCATGACAAACTAGACATACAAGACAAGAATACTTATGGGAGCCGGGGCATCTGGACTTATAATACAGATACTCGCTAGATGGAGAAACAAGTTTTTAGTCGTTTATCTACCGGCCAACCACATAAAAGGTTTCTATATTATATGAATAATATATTAATATCTATAGTTTTAGCGATAAATTGCTATTGGTGTTTCATTAAAATCATGTTTTAACGACGGCGTGTATGCGTGTACGTACATGCCACTTGAAATGTCTTTTAATCACCATTGCGTTAGCGTTCGGGTGATTTCCAGTAAATATTTATTCATTTCAGGAAATATTTTATACTAATACGCTTCAAGTATAATTTGTATTTCGAATAACTGCTAGATTCGATCTAAAAACCTCTACAAATCACTGGATATGACATCTGGAATAATCCAGTTATATTTATTTCGAGGACCATAGGGATTACTCGGACTGAGAAAAGACCATTCAAATAGTCCCCATACATAACTACCGATTTGTATTCCAAGAATGTTTGAGGTTTAACGGCAATAAAAAAAAATATGTTGTGTCGTATCCATTGTGTACACATATAATATTACGAATATTAATCTTGCATAATATGTTTTAGCTAAATCATTTAACAAATTAAATAAAATAAATACGAATTGCTTTGTTGTCGAATTTTGTGGTTGCATGCATATTGTATGTTTAAAAAATTATATTGCTTTATTTTTATTTGGCAATACTTATAAATAGGTAAAACACAACTTTATGAAATTACCCATATATATTGATAATGAAAACATTTCGTATGGATTTGTCCTTAATAAATGGAATATTGTGTTTATATCCTATATAAATGGTCCCCACACGAGAAAAATGGTGGTACAATTAATTTTATACGAATACATATATTTTTTTCCAGATCCAGAAAAAACTAACAATCTACTGTAGTGAGTCGCATAAAGGTATATTGTATTATATATAGATTATATTGACATGCACAGACAACTCACTATAGCCAACATTTCAGGTGGGTGAGATTTAAAATATTAACAATTACATTGTAATTTTATAGCGAAATAAATTTGTTTGAAAATTTACAAATATTATCTATATTAACCCGAAAAATATTACTGACTAAATATAGTAGGTATACGGTATATTTTTGGGTTTTTTTTTTAATTTACGACTGTATACAAAAAACAGTATCATATAATTTACGACTTTTACAATGGGAAATAAAAACGTTAATTTTAATTTTATGACTCAATTTAATTTTAAAGTTCATTTTATATAAATATAGGTATAAATGCATATATCATTACAGATTATAATGATCCTATAGCTATATAAACAACAGTGTCGGTAAAAAATGTGAGTATTATTACTTGCGTTACACTGCAGTCTTTGAATACACTATAAAAACAACAAAATGCAAATGTAAATTGTGTACTTTTGAAGTTTTGAACGCATTGTGATAAAAATTATCTGTCGAGCACATTCGTCGTTCAAAGGCGATCGTCCAAAGCAACGCACGTGTAATGATATTTTATACGAGTTTTTCGGTTTGCGAGATCCCGAGAGTGTATTGCAGTGTATACACAATAATATATTTTTATTTTTTGAGATACCAAGTTTTATATATATAGTATTTATTTGGATAATTTTATTTAATTTTTGGTCACATTAGCCCTACATGTGAAATTTTCGGTTTGTAGATTTTTTTACTTCAGAGGAACTGCAAGGGGTTATAAACACATGTTTAGCATATTATATGTGTAGGCATGCAACCATAACGTAGCTAAAGAGTCGTGTGGTCACCCATCCGACTGCTATAGCAGCGCGAGGTGGTGCGATTAAACACATCACTGAGACTAGTGAGACTGTGTCCTGCCACACCAGGCCACACGATATTTTTGACGCGTCTATATTTTGGCGAATGTCAATTCGACGCATCTTATTATTATATATTACCACGTGTCCACGTCGATATTAATTTGTATTACCAGTTTTATTATACTGGTTTTATCTGCTGTCCGTATCGTTAAAAGTTTATCACATATCATCAAAATTTACAATTAATAATATTGAGAGTCTCAATTTGAGACCATTATTTTGTACAGAACTAAAATGTTAAAAGAACAATAATTACTTGCTGGGTATACAATACAAAAAAAAAAAAGTATAATGATTCATCAATAATATTATGCCAAATAGTCGGTAATTTATAAACATTTGATTAAAATTAAAAATTATATAAATAGTGTTTCCAATTTTTAATTTAGTAATTTTTATGTAAATATTTTTTTTTTTAATAATTAATTTGACATAAGTATACTCGTATTATAAAATACCTATTTAACTTAAACTAATAAAATATAATATAATATTAACGTAATTAACTGGGTCATAAATCAGTAATATAGTGTAACAATATATTTTTATTATATTATTCTATATATGCGACAAATTGACGTGCGACCAATTGACCGTGTCCATTTAATGTGCGTCGAAATTACCGCGTCCAAATAACATATAACCGCTACACGAAAAAACTTTAAATATTATATTTTATGATGAGTATATTAAAGTATACAATATACACAATAAGACTTTGGATCGTTGCGCTTCGGTTTACTCGCGGACATTATATAGGTAGTTGCGTGGATTTTTCACAAAGTGTGCAGTGCGTTTTTAGTCGCCGTCATAATATTATAAACGTCATAAACGTCTGACGCGTTATCGAATAATAATAATACGTCCAAGCCTCGACGTCCAACCCTGCACTCCGAGATTACAAACTTTTAATGGCCACTTTCATGCGCCGCAACGGCAGTTGAATTCATAAACCTTTGCCCTGCGCAAGACATCGCGTAATTCCATCTTGTAAGAATGACTTGTAATAACGGGAGGATTATATCGTAATAATAATGGCGCATCGATGCGTCGATGGCCGTCAGAGAGCACGTGATAAATATCGTGTACACCCGGGGGATGTAATTTAAGGGTATATTTCGCAAATCGATCGAGAAACCATTTTCCACCATTGGAGACAATCGGTGGATGACAACTGCAGCTGCGTTCACGATTAGACAATTTTTTTTTTTTTTTTCTAATAACATTATTAAATGTACACAAATACAAAATTCACAACGAATTACCGCGGAATTTGGCAAGTTTACAGTGAAAAAGTCGTTTATCCGACACCATATTATGTATATGAATATATTACATTAATAAATATGCGTCTTAATGCGATTATCTAGAAACGTAATACACTTATACATGTAAATATATACACGTAATATATTATAAATCTAATTATTGTTATTTGTTCCAAATAAATTATAACGTATCCAAGTACGAACGAAATCAGTCGACTCGAACATACGCACTCGGAATCAAAATAATACGATATGTTTTTTCTCATCTTAGCGTTAACTTTTTTTCCTTCTCCTTGGACCTGCAGGAGAGTAGGTACCTACAGAAGACCGTTTGTCACGTAACAACTGCACTTTGTCCGTAACTTTTTCGTTATTGCTTTTTTCTTACTCGTTCCAACCCCTCAAAGCGTTTCAACTTTTCGCCGTAATTTTTCTCCCATAATCCTCCAGGCCTTTTAAATCTCGCCGAGTATTTTCAAATACAATTTTTTTCACAATCAGTCACCCAACCGTGACGTTTCCACCGCGCCCACCTGACAAATAATCATTCGTAAATCATTGTCGTTTTCCCGTTTTGCTTTTAATAGGCCCGCCGCCGCGTACATTTATTTCGGAGATCAAACCTCGCGAAATAATAAAAACAAAACAAAACAAAATATTTTATTGGTGTAGTTTTCAAACTAGAGTCTTAGTAACTCACCGACGTTCTCTTTTTAACCGCACACGGTCCCGTGGTCGGTCTACGCCATGAACCTCAATTAAATAATCTCCCTCGTCTGCTCCGTTCGTCCGTCGTGTTCGGTGGCTTCGAAAACCCGACGACAAATTTCGTAAGCTACGCGACGTCTCCTTTCCTGAATATCTAATTATCGCTGAACCGCAGAAGCCGGCCAGATGTTTTTATTGTTTAAACTTTTTCCCCTTTACACTCACTCGGTCTCACTTACTTCTCGGTAATGGATTCCGGTCGGGAAACAAATTCGATTACGCGGTAACAGTACCGTCGAAAGTTAACAACAATGTTGTCCGGGACGTTGTACAATTTAAAAAGTTTATTTCCGACAAGATGTATAAATTACAGGCGGACATACGGCACGGGGTAGGGTCTTGGGGGGGACGTATTTGGATGTAAATTAATCCGAGGATATATTAGTCGATTTTGACCGCAGCCATTTTCAATTATTTTTGAACAATATCCGAGTGTTTCGATACATGATATCCGTCGAGTATGACGAAAAAATATTAATTCGAATGCATTTCAAAGAACTGCTTAAAAAATTACGAACATTATTTATGCCAACGGCGAGTGCGTGTATTATGTGTATAGGTATAGCAGGAAGGAACACCCGGAAGCGGTTTATTAGCGTATTTGAATTTGGAAAATTCTGCACGTGCATGCTAAAGCCATGGAATGCATTTGAAAATATAATCGTCAGATATTTCAGACACGTGCTTTAAATATCGACCGGGACATATTTAATTAATTTTGGATGGGAATCCAAATTGGAATGTATGACTAAAAGGTCTGAAAAGATAAAAAAAAAAAAAAAAAATTACAGCAAAGGCGAACGAGATGGAGCACAAAACGGTCATTGTTTGGAGAGAACATGATGTTATCCAAGTGAAAACAATCATTTAAACATTAAAGAAAAAAAAAGTACTTATTAGTGCAAATTATTATTGTTTTGAAATAATTGTAATTATGGTTCTAAATCACATAAAATCTCAACTTTAATGCTCACGTGCAGTTAGGAAGTATCATGATTATTTTTCCACCGCAAAATATGATCTTCGCACTCAAACTGAATATTATAAAACATGTTATTGGAAGAAAAAAGAATACAAAAATTAATTAGTTGTGCGATCGCATTTTTTTGTGGCAGTCATTTATTGCATTATGAACCATAAACGTAATAATAATAGTTATTATTGACTAGTAAACATGGGAATCTTGGAAAAAAAATACACGAGAAATAATGAACACTATATATTTTTATTTAACTGTTTGTGTATATATAACCCCATCAATATTTCCAAATCAAAACCATTAATTTTAATTTATTGATCAATATTTAAAAACGTATTTTCTGTATACTGATGCATTGAGGAGCGTCTTGTCACTTTGACACAATTTATTTTTAATCAAATCATCGCGATTTGATTGCAGTCATTAAGAAATATTAACGACTTATTGTTTTTCGCAACACATCACACAACACGTGATAGTAGAAAAAACTTATAAAAGTTTTGAGGTTTGTTTTTGTCCTAAACTTCTTAGTAAGAGCTCTTGACGTTTACGCTGAACGTATTATTGCAGTCACCAGTAATGTGTTTTCTCGCCAAATCGAAAAGTTTTCGGTTTATTTTTTTGACTGTTATATTAACAAAGTTTCACTGCAAGTTACTGTCCCCCATTAACTACTCAAAATGAGTGTGTATAATTATTCTTGGGAGTATTTTAGTAAAAAACTTTCGAAATCAACATTTTCGCCATGGAAACGACGCACGACTATATTTCCGATTGAAATGATGCAAATTCACTAACGAACGATAAATAAAAAACAGTAATGATTTTTGCTTCTTGATAGTAATGAGCCATTTGGATATTTGCATACGCGTGATGATAATACATAAAAGCAAATGATATTGTGTATACGTCTATAATGCGTACAATAAAATCATGTATAAAAGCGATGTTTGTCTGTTAAATTTAGAATGTAATATCTTGGAGTGCATTTTACCGTCAATGTGCTAAGAACTCATTGTTGAAATTACAATTAAAGAATTTAAAATAAAAATTGGTGTTTGCCATTTTTTAAAACATATATATTCGTGATGCGTCTTATTACTTTGTGAAATGACGCGTACAACGATAATGATATGGACCATATAAGTGCAAGTATATACCTTTAAGGACATACCTTTAATTAAGCAGCAAGTGCGTGTCACGGTCGTGTACCAGTTGATTCCAAAAGTACATTTTTTTTATACCAAATTCCTTCTCTCCCCCCCCCCAAAAGTACCTAGGGCAAAATGCACCAGTTGCCTTCAACAGATTTTACCATTATAAGGGCATTACGTATTGTATTATACGATTACAATACCAACCCGTAAAATATGGAAGGTAAATCAATTATGGAAAAGACATAATTTTACTACAATGTCTAATTTTAGACAAGCCTAAGCGCGTCGCCAACATATAAATAACGCTTCTTGGGCTTATAATAGTTTATCAAAATCGAGATTCACGTGTTTTTGTCATTTATTCCATTTTTATTAAGATTTTTTGATTTTAAGAAACGACTTTGATGTATGTACTTTTGTTAAGTGCATTCTAATATACGAAACGTAGTTCTTACATACCGATAACATGATGGAAAATACCATAGGCGTGTTTACGGGAGGGGCCGGGTGAGCACTGGCCCCCCGGCATACTGTGCCTCCAATATGGGCACTCATAGGTAACATTTTACAGGGGTTTTGCGTAAAAATTCCCGTTTTTCCGTCACTTTTTTTTTTGTTTTTCTCGATTTTTTTTGAAAACTGTTTACTTTTTACTTGTATAATAATGCACCAAAGATATTAATCTTCCATCGGAAACCACCCCCAAAATTTGAAAATGAAGCATTATTTGAACTAGTTATGCTGTACACAGTCAAAAAAAAAAAAAAAAACAACCCATCATTGTAGAATCAATACATTCATCACTCCATTCAGAATCTAAAATAGGTAATTTAAAAATTTGTTGTGCCCCTTGGTCCACCAAAGTCTGAACACGCCAATGGAAAATATTATAAGATTATGTTTAGGGAAAAGTGAACAATATTATTAATTTCAAATAATTACACTTTTTATTAAGATCACTTAACACAAGCTATTATAAAATGGTGATTTACATTGAAGTCATGTACTTCAAAGCTTTTTATAAGTGAAATTCTAAAGATGCTTTTAAAATCGGTTATCAAACAAAAAAACCAAATTAAAAATACCACAAATCGGCCTTAGATAAAAAAAAAAACCCAAAATCGATAATTTCATAAATAAAAAATATCAAAATAAAAATATTAGCAGGTTAGAATTTGTAAAATCTCGTAGTCATAATTATTACAAAAGAATAACAAATTGGTAATATAATATTTATAAATTGACAAATTGGATTATATAAGTACCACTTATAATTTTAAATATTATACTTATCCTTTTACTGTATGCATTTTCTGACTAATGAATTACAATTATAATTGTAAATAGTGTACTTATTATTTTATTATAGTACATAAATAAGGGTATGGTCGAATTGCACTTGGGTTTAAAAAGGTAATGGTCGAACTGCACTCGGGTAAAAAGCAGTAGTCAAATTGCACTTGGGCAAAATTATCATACATTTGAAGGAGTTAAACATTTAGTAAACACTCATTTTCCTTCCCACTTACAGGATTGGGACTGACAACAATTTTAATCATTGATGTGGTTAAAAATTATTGTTTTATATATCACATTATGTTAATCATGTATTTATACATTATAACTATTATATTATATTATTATACATTATATTATATTATATTATATTATACAATGTAATATACATATTATTATTAGTATACATTTTTTCTTCATTTTTTTTTTAAAAAATTGTTAAATTTAATTATTGTCTATATTATATTAGTTATCTGCCTTATCTAAATGGCATTCACGAACTAGCATTATATATATTATATATTATATATAATGCTATAAAATAGTTTTTACCCGAGTGCAGTTCGACTACTACTTTTTTTCAACCCGAGTGCATTGCGACCATTTCTTTGTAGGTAATAAGTGTTATTCGACTATCCCGATTAATAATTTATCATTTACATATTTTCCTCCCCTATTTTACAGGTTGGTTTGTAACCGTGTATATATAATATGCGAGAACAATGGGTGAACATCAGTATCACGTATGATCGGAATGTATGTTTCGCGCACGTAACGCACACGTTTTAAAAGTTCACATATTTTTCATTTCTTATGCATAAATAAGAATTTCAGTAAATACTTCTAGTCTTCATTCACGTCTTGTTATCACTGTGTTGCTCAAAACATGAATGTTTAAAAGTGTAATCTGTAGATATGACAACTTAACATGAATTTTTTATGAAGAATCGTCGTACTCTTTTATTAGGGTTCTCACGTATCGTGTAATGGGATCATTTCGGTTTTCATATTTTCACCACAAAATAAATAGGAATAATAATAATTAGTTTTTTTTTTTACATTCCTTTGCATCATTTGTAATATTTTTGTATTATACCACTACACCAATATTTTATAATCATAATAATGTGCTTCCGAAATAATAAAAAATGACATGGATAAAACATTTTCCGCTTGTAAATAATAAATTATAATCGTTGATCTCTTATAAGTTACAACGTCGTGATAATATTGTTGTCTTCACGATTTCTATCCAACAAAATGTTTTATATTTTTGTGGTTTGTATGGTAAAAATATTGGTTGTTCAGAAACAACTGCAGATGTACAAGTGTACTGCATGAACAAACCAGTAATTTAAATACAATTTTCATATTATCTAATATTCGAGTATGTATACTAGGTATCAAAATGTATTTCAAACTTGAATGTGCTTATTGTTTTAAGTTTACTGCAGTTCCTGTTTACAATTTTTCACCATTCGTGTACGGACAATGTATAATTTTTTTGAATATGAATTTACAGTTTTATATATAGTTGGGCATTAGATTTTAATTTTATCTACTGCGAAATTACTACATAGATGCTTAACTAACTATTCCTGTTAAAAACAAGCCGTTTTACAGTCTATTGTGGTATATATAGGTAATATTATTTTCTTTTTTGTGCACAATATATATATAGATTATTTATATTATTATTGTTTATAGTTATATAGTCACAATGTTACCAAGAAATTATATTATGGTCGAAAACAGCCATAGTAACATAATGGCATTTAAATGTTCTTCTGGATATTAATCGTGAAAATTATTTTTACGAAAATAATAACGAAAACCATACGTGGCCGTCAACATAATAATTTGACTTCTAACTATAATATATTATACCAGAGAGAGTTATTAATTTTATTTCCACGTGTTCACAATATTTTCTTGAACGGACTTTCGAACATGTACTAAATACCGATGTGTTTTACAATGTCAAGCGATTACATCGAATAAGGTGCGTTTTATTTTTATTAATTCAATAAAGAGCGTATACAATGATAATCAATAGGTATCAATATAATATTTAACCGAAGCTTTATTTTCCACCCCTTCCAATGGCCCCACAAAACATTATCATAAATTTCATCAAAACATTTATAAACCTTTTATAGGGACGGTCACGGCGGCGACGTGAACGACGTTTATTGACCGAAAAAGGAAACATTACATATATATATATATATACGTATATTATGTAATGTACGAGACGGGTTGCGCGTTAGAGATAACCATTCCTTGGAAAGCCTCCGGCAGCAATTAAAATCGGAGCCGACGGGATGATTTTTAATCTTTATGGATTGTCCTGTGAGTTATTGCTGCACCGCGGCAGGCGGGTGTACGCTATCTCTTTGAACACGTGCACCGAGTGGGGAAAGGGATTTTTAATATAATAATACGTTGGAAAAATTCAATGGGTACTGACGTCTTTAATTTTCTTCGATGAACTCGCCCGTTTCTATTTAATTTATTTTTTTTTTTTATTTTTCTCTCGGAACCTTTACTTTTGTTTCCTGGGGTACCTAATATACACATATATATATATATATATATATGTATACTTTACTTGCTCGCGTGCCACAAAATTACGATGCCCGCGGGCCCGGACACATTCACTGTCCCCTCTTGTCGACATCTCTCGTACTGTTTGCAGAAGCGGTTAATTCGTCGAATAGGTCATGCGGGGCCATTTAAATACATCCACTACTGGTAAATATACGGATAATCGAGGGTGGTTTATGTAAAAGCGAGAAAGAACAACAACCCCTTAAGCGAATTACATAACGCGCATCATTTATTTTATTGTTGTTCTTTGTTTTAGAACGGAGGTCCAAATTTTTGCACACACCAGCTACATTGCCCAACGATTATTGCAACCGTCGATGTATAAATCGTCCGGAAACCATTATCGCATTGGTGTACCACGAGTAACGAAAAAAAAACCTCCTACTTTCGTACACGGCGGCTAGTTAATGCAGTAACGTAACTCATTCCATGGATCAGTATATGCGTCGTACTGCAATATATCATAGGTAATATAATACATATTATCTTTAATATGTTGGTGTTTTATATTTTACTTATCTTTTAGAGTTATGTTAATCGAACAAATTCGTATATATTATACCATGTAGATAAAATAATGGCATTATGACATTTCATTAACTCACGGTAGGTAGCTGATTAAAACAATTCGTATACACACATACATAAACTGTACACTTTTCATTTTCATACACAATAAGTCAATAAACGTTAAATCTCCGATTTGTTTTATGTTTTTAGTTTATTATGACACGGTAGTAAGTACAAAGTTTTACACCTTGGAACAATAAAAAGTGAATAATAATTTAATCATCCAGCGTGCCGCTACATTTACTCGCAATAGGCAATAATACACAAGTAAATATATTAGAAAAGCTGTCGCAATGTATTAATCGTTAAGAAAACATTATTTATATCGGAATTATTCAGCCAATAATGCAAATCAGAGTTGCATGGTATTACACGGATGAAAATATTTCATCTGTGTGTAAAAAAAAAAATTATGATAACAGATACTCACCTAATTATACAACTTAAGTCTTGTAGCTTAAATATTTAATTTTTTAAATTATCACTAGGAAATTTAACTTTATACGATTGAATACATTGTTCATTGCAGTGACATTTATTCAATCATGTGACAAACCAAAAGTTCGAATTGTGTATCATTCTCTGTACCTACACCTTCCACTGCTAATCTAGCTGTTTGTAGAACGAAGAGAAGCAAAACGTCAAAAACTTGGTTACAGTGGCCCTAGTATGAACTCGAATACTTGTACTTACCTTACAGCATAACTTTTTTGTTACTCAAATTGAAAATTGAAAATGGATAGAAAATCGCATTGAGTTTTAGATGGTTTTTGAAGGGTGCGACTGGAATAATTTAAGTGCAAACACGGGAGGACAAAACTTGGAGACATCGGAGAATGCTGTATAATGTGGTTTTTGCAATGCACAGTGTTATCGTAATTGAAAAATAAACGAATACATCGCCTTGTGTTCATTTCAATTTCAATTTTACTTATTGAAAAAATCTATTTATATTCCATTAGTGAAATTAACATAATTTAAATAAATAGTTTGAACAACCCTAAAGGGGTGTTTTTAACTTATTTGTAGAAAGCTGCAAATTAAAAAATCACACTGCTTGCATGTAAATACGATGTATTGAATATTAATATGTTATTAATTAGAAAAAAAAATTGTACTGCTATAAATATGATCTATAAAATATCTTAAGTAAATTGTTTTTTATTTGTTTTCGTATACAGTTAATCGATTTAGAGAAAACAACGTAATTGATTATTTGATGTTGGTCTTAATCATGGACATTATTTATGCAATTTGCATCAAACGAAAACAAAATAAAAACTTGAAACTTATCTTAGTTTAAAGATATAAGTTGTATTATTTTGGAAGAAATTATTTAAAGAAGAACCAATAATCTTCGGATATAGCCGATGGGTTATTGAAAATAAAGTATTAGCATTTTAGTCGCTTTGCTTCATCAGTATGAAATTAATAATCAATAATTTAAAATATTATTTATTGCATTAGCCTTACACACTTCGAACATTGATGTATTATCTAATATTTCAAATTTTGTCTTATCTATTACTTTAGTAATTGATAATTATTCATTATGATGGTTTTTATTGGTTCAAGTATAAGAATATATAAGTATGAGTTATAAAGTAGTTCAATATAACTCATTGGTTTTTTCTATGTTGCCATTTTACATACTGTTATAGTTTATATATTATAAAACTATACAACCTTTAGGAAAATAATTATTTTTAATTTTTAAGTAAATATGGTTTTCGTTTTAATAATTTTTAAACTAATTGCAGCTGATTCTACACTTTATATTTTTTTTTATGAATCAACAGACCATTTTATGTTCCATTTTTCTGACGATACTACATTCCCTTGATTTTTATTTTATTTTAAAGCTGTGCCCAATAATCCATTGAGTTATTCGGCCTGGCTTTTTATTCATTTCGGAAAGAATTGCATACGTATACATGTTATTTTGAAATTTCCCCTTTTACGGTAAGTAAAATCATCTTGCTATCCACAACCATTATATTTTTATATATAAAAACTAATTAATTTTAGATATACGTAATTTAGTTTCACTAAACAATAATAAATTAAAACGCTACAAAAATTGCTCAATATTTACTTAACCATCAGAATACCTGTCTTAGCTGTCGAATTCTATCCATAGATTTCGTATGACAGCAAACGTATGCTTTTGAAAACATACCATAGACTCGAGAAAGAAATATAGTAATTTAAGTGGTGAAAGTATTACATATATACAATATAATTTTATAAACGTAAGAAATAGCAATTGATAACATTTTGCTTTGTTTCATTTGTCCTGACAAATAGGAAAATACTATAGGACGAGAAAATGCGTAGAAACTTTTATTCGTGCAAATTTAACTCCAACTAAATTAACAATATACGACACATGTCATGAATATACCATGGTATGTAATAGTTCTGCTGAAACGTATTTTTTCTCTTTACACTTTAAATTTAAACGATTTTACTAAGCCAATTTTTTTTTTTTGATTGAATGAATGAATGAATATTGTGAACATACTATTTTTACTTACTACTTGTAACTCAAAATTATGATATTTTCTACATGCCACTCCACTATATTTTTCCATTTATTTTGTTATTCATGATAGTTTAACGTTCTTCCATACAGTTTTCTTTACGACTCATATATTTCATATTTTCACGTTTAAACTACCAGCTATTGCTGGTATACAGATAATTGCTATTAATATAATGCTTTTTATTAACATAACAATGATTATTCTATAATTTAGGATATCAACATTTCAAACTACATTAAAATATCTATTTAATATGTAGATTAGGTTAGGTTAGGTGGATAAAGCCTACTAACAATAATATCAGTGTAGTATTATATAGTTTAAAAATTATTTTCGCAATTCATTTCAGTGATTTGAATAAAAAAATTAAATACCCAATCAGTTTAATAAAATATTGTTGTATAATACCTAATTAATAAGAAGTGATAAGATATATAATTATATATATTTTCAATTTAATTTAAATCATATCTAATTTTTGCCATGTACATATTTTATTTAAAATATATATTAAGTAAAATTGTTGTAATTTAACAGAGCTTTAAATTACCGAATTTCTTCTGCATACTTAAGAACTAATAAAAAAAAGAGCAATTTAATACTAAATATTATACTTCAATTAATTTTATATACTTTCTAGTACTCTATATACTGTATAACATGTATAAAGTTGATTGATTTCAAATTTTTAGTATTTTTTATAACGGATCATTTTAGCCGGACTTTTGTCTTGCACTGTTATCGAACATAAAATATATAATAATAAATACGTCAATTTCTCACCATAGCATGTCATATAATAAATATGATGTATTATATAGTTAGACACAAATATAAAATTTATGTTAACAGAGCAATAATGGTGTTCGAAAAAATGAAAATAAACCTACGACGAGTATTAATTATATAAGAAGTGACTTTTTGGTGTAAGAACATAAATTTATAATAATAATAATAATATTAATAATAATATATCGGCCTGATTTCATCTGAGTAATTACTTATCCCATAAGAAATGCGCGTATCGGAAAAAAAAATATTCTCGATTCCCATTTTGAGTTATGAGGCAATTAGTGAATGGAAATCAAGTTCCCTTTCTGTCGTATTTTTCTCCCGGGAAAGAAGAAAAAGGAAAAAACTCTAAACAAACACAAACTCGTTTTGAATTTATTTGTACTTTTCCGACGTATATACGCATAAATAAATAGACGATACTCCACTCGTTCATAACTTTCCCGGTTATAGACCAGAAGACACACACACACACACACACACACATACACGTAGAAGCAATCGACATCTGTTAACCGTATCGGGTTGTACACCCTGCGGGCCAACGCATCTCTTGTCCTCCCCTCAATCAGCAGAGGTAAGGACATGGTCACGTGGACCTGCAGCGGAACCCGCGACGGTGGCAGGGTAGCGGTGGTGGCAGCGGCTACCGTGTACAATTTACTTACGGACCCCGTGAGAGGGGTTGCAAGGGATGGAGATGGAGCTGAAGGGCTGTTAATGCGCGTTTAGCCGGCGGCAACGACAAATGTTTTATGCGCGTGGACTACGGTTAAATTCAGATTTATTGGCCGCCGGGGCGCAGTTAAAATCGGATACGGTTGGAAATCCATTCGGGCAAATGGTATCGGGATGGAAGAGAGGGAAAAGGCAGGACGCACGCTTTTTCGGCCATATCGAACGGCACATTATTATTGTATAATATAAATATACGAACTAGCGATACCTGTATATTGGTTTGCGCATATCATATAATTGTATACAACATACGTATAGTGTTGGTAATAATAGTAATAATTATTATAATGTAACGCCGTGCAAAAGTACCTACGCGTTCGAAGGGAAAATATTTTTTTTTTTTATTTCGTAATAAACAATAACGATACGATTGTAATTATTTACAGGTTAATTGAATTGGGTAAGTTTTTTTCATGCCCCCTACGACCCCGCCGGAACTTTGTGTTTTTATATATTATAATTATGATACGCATGCATGTATGGATGTACGTATACAAACGCGTTAGTTTTATATTTTATATGCGATTGGATGAAAAACAATCGCAATAATACATGGCCGGATAGAACAATGAGCCCACAGTGTGAACTTTACGGCCCACGGGATCCGCCGCCGACGACTGGAGTACGACGATAATGTGAAAGCCGACAAAAGCTGACTTAACGCATCGGTACATTTACTACGCTTAACGCAATCTCGCGGGTCGTGACGAGGAATATTTACGAATTTAAATGTTTATATGTACCTGTATGATAATCATAATTATTGTTATGAATTATACGACGGAAAACAATAGAAAACGTGTTAATCGAAAAAATCGAGCACCGATAGGAGATGTCGAAAAAGTAAAAGATGGTAAGGTGAGTATTAAAATATAAAAAAAGCAGGAAAAACGGGGGAAAATAGTGGACAACCAGATTTAGACTGTGCTGATACTATACGACTATACGATTCATGCAATGGACTGGAGCCACAAATTTGAGGTTTTTTTATGAGTATCCCATACAGGTCCTATAGATTTTCTAAATGGCATCCAATAATACGTTATAACACCAAAACCATTTAACATCAGATACATTGAATAATAATGATGCGTTTTGACAAATTATCATGCGAATATTTAACAAAATTATGTAAAATTGTTCATTGGACATTGAATTTTATAAACCCTTATTGTTATTATTTTATTACAACATATTAATGACATTTTGTATAAGATTTATATCGGTTTTTTTATGGCGGAGCCTTCGATTAATAGCTAGGCGACCCTTCCCCGCTAGACTCAAAACCGATAAACCGTCTACGATAATTATAACTATATGTACAAATTTGTTATGATATTATCCTCAAAAGCCGTCGAAAGTCTGGTCAACGGGAGTTGCTCGAGAACTCGTACTGTTGCGCGTACCCGTGATCTACCATGTGCTTCACCGCGGCTGTGAGGATGACCTGGATCTTGGCGTCAGCAGAGTCGAGCCGCGTGACCAGCAAGTCCTCGACCGTGGTGTTCTCATTGTCCACGTCCAGAAAGTCCCGCGGGTTGTCGTTGATCATGTTCGGCACGGCGAACAGCAGATGCGCGTAACCGTAGAACGCGTGGAACCTGAGCTCGCTGTGAAGCTTCTCTATGGTGGGCGCTTTCACGTCGGACGGCAGCACGGTGACCAGTGAATCTAGGTACACGGTCAGCAAGTCTTCCCACCGGTTGTTCTGCACGTCTTGGTCCGCGTTCTTGTACAGGAAGTATGACAAGTCTAGTCCCGGCGAACCGTACCTGTGAATTATTCGTGTTTATGGGAATGAATAAAAATAAATAAATACAATAAAATAAATTAATTAACCGGAAACTAAAACGTTAAATTTAAAAAATATCGGCGGCTTGTAGCTGATACGGTATAGTAATATAGGTACGGTTGGTTTTTTTTGGTTTTTCCACCCTAGGCGTTTATTAACACGAGCTGATATAGGGTTAGGTAAGGTGAAGCAAAAACGACCGCGTTTGATGAAAGCGTAACTTTGAGAGGGTACATGACAGAATACTGCGGAACATCTCATTTTGTAGTACGGGACGGGAAGTGTAGTTGCAATGGCACAATGAAGTATTCAACATCGCTCGTTCGCCGTAGAGATATTTTTCCAAAACAATGAGCAAGTGATTCGGACTTCCTCCGTGGGCAGTTGTTCCCAACTGTCGATCGATTTTAAAATGGGTTAAAGATTTTTAGGAACATGGTAATGTGACACCAATGATTCCTAGTCTTGTTTCCGTTTTAAGATTGCGCGTTGTGTAGCCCACGATTGACTCATTGTTTCGGAAAAATTTCTCTACAGCGAACTAAACTTCCCGTCCCTTACTATACAACGAAACATTCGGCAATATTCTGCGATGTCTCCTCCCAAAGTTATGCTTATCTCAAGTGTGGTCGTTTTTGCTCCGCCACTCTGTATATTGGGTAAGAATCCGCGGCTTTGAATTGTTAGCTTAACGATCTACCGTAGAAAATAAATAACTTGATTTAATTGTTGCCAAATAAACACAAAACGAACAAGTTTACTATTTGCCTTTGAATCATTCGCGGGATCGAACATACTAATCAAAAACTACAAATAGAAAGTTTACCGATCGCAACAATATTTATCTAACTGGATATTAATATTTCGATGCGGTTGTAAAACGGGATATAGCTGCTTTATGAGGTTTTTCGTTTTATGACGATTATAATAGAACGCCGAACTATTGTTATATAATAACAAACATTCAACGTTTCTTGTTATACCTTTTACCAGTTTTACTTAAACTTTAATAAATAAGTCGGTGGTAAGAAACTGCAAGTTCTAAATGACAGTCCTTCGTAGATAAAATTAGTCACACCTCGTATTAATATCAAATATTTGTACATCAATTTCAATACAATCATCAATTAATAACTATGTTTGAAAATGATAATATCCTAAACTAATACCAGTGTGTAAGTATTTTAATATAAATGTGGGAACTAAAATACACTTCAATGACAAAATAATATAGAAAATAATTATTCATGAACACTGTTGGTTATACTGTAATTCAAACTTAAAACCCTTCGAAAAGAAGTCACCTGAGTCAATTTTTTTGATTTGTTACATTAATGTAACGAATCCCTTAGGACTTTTGTAAAACATGAGACTGCTGATTTTATTAAAATTAATATTATAAAGCGAGTTTAAGAAATGTGATGCCTTTCCAAATTTATTCCTCCTTTTCCTTGCATTAAGCAAATCTAGTGAGAAAATAAAAAGATGATGTGTTTAAAGTAATACCAGTATTATTCTTACGTTGTTACCTTCGCTCAGAATCTAAAATTGGAAGTATTGTTATGAAATTGTTTCAGTAAACAGTAAGTGACAGTATTTTATAGAGAAATAACTTTTTAAACTAATTATGAAGTTGGGAAAGTTGATGCTTTTTAACGTATTAACTTTTAATTTAACTGAGTTTACAGAAAACTGAAATTATCGTTGAACCATTAACTGTCATACGTCATTTAATTTAACTCAACCCGGCCCAGTTAAAAAATATCATAAACTTTCCCATCCATCTTGTATTCTCTTGCAATTAGGCCACCATCTTCCTCTCGTACGCTTCAGTGGAAAATGTGCCGGATTTGGGATTTTAATTCCCTCGCCTCCACGTGTCGCCTTCTTGTGGTTTTAGACGAGAAATGATTAACTTATAATTTATATTCTACTCAAACTTTGGCGAATAAGAAAACCTCAATTCGAAAAATTGTCTACGAAGTGTAAGTATCTACAGTTAACCAAGTAAAAAAATAAGCATATAATCTGATAAAGGGATAACGGCTAAAGTGTTAAATAATTGCCAACTCTATTACAGATTTTAAATGAGGCGCAGAAATAAAAAAAAAACTAATGGGTTTCTCAATCTTATAGTGCACTCAAAAAATATACTAATTTAGTTATTTATAAATTATAAAAATGTTTAATTAATTTCCAATTTAAAAATGATTTTATACTTAAAACATAATATATAGGAACTTAATTTTAACTTAAATATTTGTTTAAACAGATAATAATTATTATTCCATTTTCCTATTTTACTTTCAGATATTTTTTTAAGGTTCATTGTTATTCGCATCGTTCAGAAGCCAAGTATAAATGTAATTTCAAATTTGATATTTGTGTTAATAAAATTCCCCGCAAAATCATAATTTTTGATGTGCACATCTGCCCGTCATAAACATCAGCATCAATTGACCGACGTGGCTATCAAAACGTGCACATAAAAAAACAATATAACATTAACCCTTTTTTTATGGTTTTTATTATCTAATAAAAAAGTAATAATAACAGCGATCATTGTAGTAATTGTTTGAGCTTGCACCCTAAATGGGTAAAATGCTAAAATGTCAAACCTATGGCACACATTACTTCAAAATAAATTACACATATCCAACAGTTCTAAAGAAAAAAACAAACATAATATAATACAGTGTTTACTCTACGGAGCCATGGTATAATATTACCATTAGTCATAACTCATAACTCACAATTTATAACACGCTTTCCGTTTTCATAAAACTATTGTGTCATGTTATGTTCATTTTAACTTTTTCAACAATAATAATATGCAGGTATATTACATTGGTCATTGACGGTACAAGCAGATGTTACATAAACCGTCGGATGTGTTATTTTTAAACTATACATGTAACGCATTCTGCGTGAATATATTATTTATATTGTAGTATTCATAATTCAAACGAAAATAAAATGTTCGCTATTCCAAATTATGCATTTGATAGGAATGTTGTTTTTTGAGTTGTAATTTAAATAAGAGCTGTTGAATGGATAAAATCGAATGGCTTATCAATTTTGAATACATAAAAATGAAAATATGAATTAAACCCTAAAAGCATCTTATTCATAGAACTAGGTAAATACCTGGTATTTCACTATTGTAGCTATTACTTTAAGATTTTTATATACACTTTTCTGTTGTGGCGATTTCGATTATTAATAATATTTTAACGTTGGAAATTTCATCCAAAGATATGGCTTTTTTACACGGCGAGAAAAATGTCATTACCACGGCGGCGAAGGGCGTTCTTTTTTATCAATAAAAATGTATATTACAATATTTCTAACCTCTGTAACTTGGTGACAATAACTCATAGCATTGTACCGGGTGTGAATCCCTTTGTGTGGACGTATTGTACATAATACATAATATGTTCGTATAAACGTTTTTTTTTTTTTTTTTTGGCAGAGTCCCGCGCCCAATTCATAGCGTAAAATTGATTTATTGGACGAAATGCTGTGCACAATTTAACACCAATGTCTTCTTATCTTTTTTTCGCATTCAGGGGGTGCGACCTTCAGCCAAAACACGTGTTTACGCACGTCGTCGCACAATGGTCCGTTGGAGTAATAATTCGGCACAAATTCAAGGGCGGAGCCGATATATATAGGTACGAACGTTTGCCCGAGTATCACATTTTGCATTGTGCGACAGCACAAAACCGATTGTGAGAACTTATCTCGAAAATGAAACTGTAAATATTTCCCATGCAGGCGTGCGTTTCATTCTTATAACGTGATAATTGTTTGGGTAAATATATCAGAAGCTGTATGAATAGGCGTAACCTGAATTTATTCAGCTCCGAGGGTGCACGTTATATTACAATATCGCGTACCCAACATTATTTTGATCGACCTAACATTATTACCTGCTCAGTACTCTTGTCTCATGTTTGGGTTGTCATACGCAATGATCTCGTATGTTATCGATAGGTAAAACCAAAATAAACACCGCTATTTCCTATACGCACGTGTGCCGATATTATATATTAAACCGAAATTTACGATCTCACGAATATTTCCTATGAGATAGAAGTGTACAAAACAGTTGGATATATTCTGGAAATGTGCACGATTCATACGAGTTTTTTCCGGGACACTCGATATTAAAGCCATCACACGCACGGTACTATACAACACTTGAATATTACTTAGTATTAATGTTTTGTCGTTAAAAATAATAACGTATAATAAATTAAAGTTGTTCATATTATGGTTATATTATTGGAAAGAAACAACGTACAACTAAATAGTTTGATCATTTTTACTTCTTAACAGGTTAATTTCCTTTAAATGACTTTTTAAAATTATAAATATTGAAAACTTTTTTTTAAAAAAAAAAAAAAACCAGTAGTTATTCAAATTATTTAATTATAATATAAACGTATAGGTAATTAAATTATTTCCCTAAAGGTAATCACATGAATAACGCCTCTGAATAATATATTACATATATTAATATATTACATCTAAACAAAGGTTATTTATTATTATACAATAATTTGCTATTGTCTGAATATTATTTAAATTAATATTACCTATAATTCGATTGCACTGCATGAGTGACATTTACATCGTGCGTAGTTATTTTAACAATAAGTTTCGCAAGACAGGTGATTAAACAAAATATAATAGGCAAGTTTTAGATGATGCTCTGTTGTTCATAATAATTGGGTAAGATTTTTCCCCAATTGTGTAACGCAACGAAATAACAGAGTTGATTAAGTTATATGAAATGCGATTTACGTTAGCTTAAAATGTTCTTTTTTCTTCCTTTCCTTTCGTTTGATACGCCTGTATATGTAAATTTCCATAGAGTTATCCAGTGAAAAAAAAAAAAACGCTCTATCTATCCCCATACTTGCACTGCAGAGTTTTGTGATATCACCATAGATTTTATATTATCATATAAATAAGTTTCGGTAAAACTGTATAAAAAAAATAAATAAAGATTGAATGCTTTGGTGGGTGCGCGTGAATGCATTCAAGTATAACATATTGAACGACTTTAAACGTTTTATCGCTTGATCATATTTTAATAAACAATATAAGTAATACAATTTAATACGTATACAAATAATAACAGGATTCGTGAATCTTACCGTTCAACACTCATTGTTCAGTCAATTTATTTATTTCTAATTACAATTAATACGATTAGTAAACAATATAGCTGTAAGAAAAAATTACAGTTTTTCTTTTTACTATCTTAATTATTTTTACAGACGGCTATAATTTATAATTGGATGGCAATACTCGATTGACAACGCACTTCTTTATACGCATTACACATTAAGATGATCGGTGTGTCATTTATTCATTTACCACTCGATTAATCTAATCTGTACGTTGAATATTTACAGACAACTAATTATTGCTCGCTCTAGTATTCTATGGTAAAATCTCATATACAACCGTCTTTAGCCGAAGAATATTCTGATGGATAGTATGAATGTTTCGTATGTCCTAATTATTTAAAACACGTATTGCAAATTAAACCAGATGGAGAACCCGTGTAATACGTAACTATGATGAAAAAAAAAAAAAAAAGAAATAGCAAAAAAATAGAATTTATACTCAAGCACTATTACCTATATAAAATGAATTTTTATCGTTATAAAAATCACCCTGTGTATAATATAACTATAATATAACAGCACTATAACGTTATGAAGTTTTTAGATAGGACTGACGCGTGTTCTACAGCAAATAACTCTCAGTCTAAGAATTCAAATCTCTATCGCACTATATTAGACGAATTACTATTGTTTTATGATACGTAAAATTTTATATCATGATACATTCGAATAACAGAGATAATATGATAGAGGGAATTTCAAATGTATTCTACTTCGTCACCATTGTCTTGGTGTTGTTATTTTTCGTTTGGCCGTCGTCGAAACAATTTTTTGACCTAATGAATTCGTTATCAACAACTTAAATGTGATACACATATTAAATGAATTCATACGACAATTACTGGTTTGTTATCTTGCCAACTACTTATACGACGCGACAGCTTAAAAAACACGTAGGTAGTACACGTGACGAGTGTTTGACACACATTTCGAGTGTATATTATCCGGAAAGAGAAAAATAACACTTCTGAAAAAGTATTTTATATAAAAATAGGTTCTTTTGAAGATGGAAAAACAATAGACATTCATTAGTCTCGTGCCATAAAAATGTGTGTAATCGCATAATATAATAATAATACCTAATAATGAACCTGGGCACTATCACAACAAAAAAAAAAAAAAATTAAAATTGCTTTTATCGTAATCTAATTTTTGCAATTGTCCAACGTTTTCTTCAACTATTCGGGGGACAACACAAAGACGGAATCATGTGCGGGGGGGGGGCATTCAAGGGGGGAATTCGATTTATGGGCATAATACATGGTGTTCCACTGAGATCTAACAAATGCAATAACTTTTATTCTAATCAAATTTTTTTAATATTAATTTTTATACATAAACAAGCCAACTCGTCATGGCTTCGCCCATGATTGTTTGTTTATATTGCCTTTGGATGATGATATTTTTTATCATCATAAAATATTTATGAATTTTTTATTTAAATTTCTATCGATTGATGTGATTGGCAAGTAAATACAAAAAAAAAGGTTTATGAAAACATATTGATAATTTGAAATGTCACAAAATGGGAGCATAATATTACAATCCCTCCTCTCCCCTCCACCCGATAAAAAATTTAAAATCGGGCAATGTGGCAACACTGAAGAGGGTATTTGGAACAACTCGGTGAAAAAAAAATGGAAAAAAGATAAATAGTGTTGTCAGTGCAACGCCGTGAGGGTACGGCGTTATAATAGCTCCTATTTCAGCCCTTTATTAGAATTAAAAAGTAGCCTAGGTTTTATCTCAGTGTCTAAACTATCTATGTACCAAATTTCATTTAAATCGGTTCTGTAGTTTCGGAGCCTATTCAATACAAATAATCAAATTTTACCTCTTTATAATATTAGTATAGATTATGGAACTTAAATTACACGTAAAATATAAAATTTTATTTCTCTTGAAAATAAATTTTAATAAAGTTTTAAATTTAATTAAAATTCTTATTTCAAAATCCAACGTAGCCAACGTAGGAAAAAATGTCCGTTCCATGGACATTTTTTAAACAAAAAACGATGTTGGACAATTTTACTTATGATTATTAGTTAATTTTATATAATTTTTGAATCAATGAAAATTCCAATAAACAACACGGCCTGCAGGGTCTTGAAAGGAAAGACTGTGACATCAAACATAAGAAAAAATATTGGTATTTTAATTTTACCAAATTTTAGAAATTGTTTCTAAATCAATGACAAATAATATATTACATAATAATGACAATATCTTATGTTATCAAAATTGTTCTAAATATCAAATTTACAAAACAATTATCGTGGTTTTTTTTTAAAAAATAATTTAATTAAAATTTAACTATTTTTCAATTAAAATCTTTCTTAATATGGTTAAGTACATGTTTATTATGGCAGCACTGAAATGTAATGTTAAATTATTAAAAAAAAAAAAACATAAAAATGTTGAGCAGTACAAAAGTCATTGCTTTTGTGGGTACGGGACACTCTGTATACTTAATATACGTATTCATAGGATCGGGATCATTGAGGCCTAGCTCGTTTACCTGACGGCGGTGAACTCGGTGATCATTGCGTCCTGAGGCTGTCCCGACCCGTCGTAGCTGAACAGTATGTTCGGCTTACAGTAGTCGCCGTGGCATATGACGGCCAGCGGTTCCTTGGGTGCCATGGCCAGCTTAAGGTTGCGGTCCGCCTCGCGTATGATGTTCAAGAAACCCTGCAGCTTGCCGTCGCGGTACTGCTCCTGTTCCATTAGCGGCCGGACGCCGCGCATACTCAGCGACTTGAGCCCGTTGCTCTTGACCAGCCACACGCCGTCGCTGTCCCACTGGATCTCGCGCAGCTTGCTGATGAGCTTGCGGAACGCCACCGGGTTCTTCTGCTTGGCCGTCAGCGACATGCCGTGGAAGCGTCCCAGCGCCGCGATGGCCACGGCCAGATGGTCGTAGTCCATGTGCATGCCGTTGGTGATCGCGTGGGACGGTGACGGTTCGGGCGCGCGGGCCGGCGCGTACCCCGAGTCGAGCGGGTCCTGCAGCACGATCACGTCCTCGGGCCAACGCGCGTCGCCGTCACCGCGGCCGTACACGAACGCGGGCATGGCGGGCGCGCGGGCACCGTCGCGCAGATGCTCAACCAGGAACGGCACCACGTTCTGGTACGCGTGTATCTCGTTGCAGAACTGCCCGTCCGCCCTGAGCACGGTGCGCAGCTGCTCCACGGGCGGCTTCAGCTTGACCGTCACGCGCACGTCCGTCTTGGCTGCACCGCCGGACACGGTCAACCGGCCCGTGGCCACCACGCACGACAGCCGCTGCGCCAGCTTGGGCCGGGTCGCGTGCCGCGGGTCCCGGTCCGGTTCGAACACGGCCGGCCGGTCGGCGGTCGCGCCGTACACGCCGCCGTCCGTCAGCACGCCGGACAGCCAGTGCTTGAGCGACTCGTGGCTGGTGTTCATCGTCATCGCGGGCGACGTGGGCATAACGTTAGTTGCGGTGCAACACCTGCAGCACTGGATGCGCTCGCCGCTACGAAACGTCGGAACTGACCACGGTCACACGTAGTGCTTCCGGTCGGTCGGGTCGCGCACCGTTTGCGGCTATCACGCGCTCGTGCGATTAATTATCACGACCGTTCGCGACACTCGACGTACGTCCTCTGCACGCGCACGACCGCTACCACTTTCCCCTCCATTCCCCCCAGCGGTAATCAGCCGATAGATAACGTGCTAGCTGAATGTCCGACCGCCGTCCTCCCCCTCCCCGCCGTACAATGGTTACGTTACTGCTATTACTACGTCCCAAGGTTTTGTTCTCGTCGTATGTACACAAACACGGCTCTACTCGAACGTAAACCGTCGCCGCGAGACACGAATCGTCACCACCCGGAACGCCGCGATCATAATGAAAGTGCCGCATAACTTCATTTACAGGGGTGGCCAAGCTGTGGCTTGTATTACATACATTATACATCCGTATGGGTCCGTTATGTGAGTTTTTACCATTAAAATAATATTGTATTTCACGAAACACGCGCAATCGTCGGTACAGGACGCGCACCACCCTCACCGATGCCAGTATCTTCATATCCGTCCACCGATAATATTAGTTGCATTATATTATAGACAAACGAGGTAAATGATTATAATGAACATTCCACGCGGTCTATCTCTGGTTGCCGAATTGTCGTCGTCAGAGCAACAACGTTGAGGCCTCCTGAACAATCCGAAAATTATTAAAATATAAATATCGTGACGATAAGAACAGCGATCTTTCGTCAGTATCACCGACCGGCCAACATTTACACACACACACACACACATACACCCCAAAAGTAATTCCGATGGGCGCAAGAGGCCGTGGCCCATCTCCAAACTCAAATTTTTCCGAAAAATTTGTTAAAAACAACAAAATCAAACTTTGAGTTGCATGAGAATGTCGGGTTAATACCATTATGCTTAATAAGCAGGGCTAGGATTTATATGCATTAGAATGGTTTTTTCTTATAGTCCGAATTGAATGATTGTCAGATTTGTCCATGATTTGGCTTATCATAGTTTAAATTGAACCATTTTTGATTCTGAACAGAATGAAGGAGTCTATTGCTTTTTCAATATTAAGTGTTTTTAGATTCTGAACGGAGTGATGAAATCTATCGGATTACAATAATATGTCTTATTTTTTTGAAATTTTTGTATTTGTGTCTGACATCACGTTTTGGGTCAGTAAAAATGCTTCGATTTCCTTATACGATACTTTTTCTAAAAGTAAAGTGAATATAAATGGGACTTAGTCGAGTCAAAAATCAATTTTTTTCAATACTTTTCAAAGACATCGAAAAAAAAAACAGGAATTTATACACATAACCACGTTTTAACAAAATACATTTTTTTTAAATGCTCTAACTCATAAACGAAAAATCACGCATACTTCAAATTTTTACCAAATGTTTATAATAGCGTTTTCTATAAGTTACTTTGTAGTTGAAAATTCATAAAATTTTTTGTATTTTTACTCAAGGTTCAAAATTTTAACATAAGATTGTTAATAAGGTTTTCTTCAAATATCTATTAATAAATTATGTTTCAAAAATTTATGAAATGAATGGTTTAATTTAATAGAATTCAATAGATGATATTACGATCGATATACTTTAAATGTCATACTTGTTAACCTTCTCCACGAAGATAATATTATTCAAAGTCGTAACTATTAACGTGTGAAAAACTTGAAAAATGTAATTTTCAAACTTTTGGTAAAATATTTAATGATGCAATGCACTTGGTCATAGTCACTAGGTTAGTATGTAAGTATGTTCTACTAGTTAGTATTCTGTAGGTTCTAGAAATATTAATAAATTTGTTTTGACATATTTTAGTGAATAAAATACATATTTTTCAATTTGTTATATAACATATATAAATCCTAGTTCTGCTAATAAGTAATACATATTTATAATAGAACAGAATTTGTTAATCAAACAGAATATAGATTATTTAATTGATGTGTTTGCAAAAACTAAAAATCTACGGCTTGAATTTGTATTGTAAAAATTGTTGTTTCTTACCCTCCCTCCAAACAAGTCTCTGTGTAGCCGTCGCCAACACACACACGCACGTACCATAGATTAAGTTATTTTTATTAATATTGTTTGTGAACTATCATCATATTATATAATCAAAAAGACCAACGCGCCTATATAATATGTTGGTCGGTCACCCATTCGTGGATTATTATAATGTATGATTCAAAAGGCCTGCAGTGCGTTGTGTGTTAACCTATTATTATTACTTGCACATTTTTGTCTAACATATTTGAATGTATGATACGTTGAAGCGTTTTATAGTTGAACGCATGTTTTTATTTTTTTGCCTGAATTGCAGAGTTAATAGAAAATTATTGTAATATTCGTGTGCGTGATTCATATTTTATTTACTTGTTCTTTGGCTTGTGAAACTCAAGAACGGTGCAAGTTTCAATTTTTATAATTATATAGTTCACTTATTTCCCACAAGTATATTGTATTTATTTTTTTATTTTTTGTATGTGATATCTGTCGAGTACATTAATCGTTCACGAAGAATTATTAATTCTTCAACATTTATTGTACGCTAATCACCCTCAAATTGTTGTTATTAAATTTTATACTGAATGTGCGTTAATCGCCACTAATTTGTCATAATTTATTACACTTTTTATTTATTATACTATTTTTGGTAAACACAAATTGTCTCATATTAAATTATTTTTATTTGTAATTTCTATGTATGTGAAATTATTACAATATTATAATACGACTCTCTGATATTACGACGATTGCCAACGGGCGTTCATCTCGATAACCCCGGGATTAAAACGTCACATGCTTGCATCTTATTTAAAAAACCAAAATTTAACTACTGTTATTATTATGATCTATCTTTTTTCTTTTTTTGTACCTATATAAACAGAACAATAAAATATACTGAACTAATATACCTATATAATTTGATATATATATATATATATATATATCGTCTATAAGCCACCTTTAATATATTAATCAATGGTTTTCAATATTTTTAAGATCGCGAACCAAATTGTCAACAAAAAATTATTCATAAACCGCAATTACATTTATATTTATACACAAATATTTAGTAGTACTCATGCAAAATAAACATAGAATTATTATTAATTATAATTCAAAACACCGTCGTAATTTTTGGTAATAATAATTGGTAGTAATGTTCAATGAAAACAGAAATAGTTTTACATAGTTATTCTGATTGAGTTATCAATTGTGTGTTGATAAACCATTATCGTGTTATTTAGTATTTTTATTGTTACTACAATGTACTTTTTGATAACACGCTTAATATTTAACAATATATTAATATGTAATATTAATATGTATATTATATATGTATGTCTTATATAAAGACATTTAAGTTTTACACTGTAATTTTTAATAAGATGTATACATTTAAAAAATAAATCATCAAATAAAAATTTAATTAAGAATATTTTGTATGGGATAAATAATCAAAACAGAAATTTTTTTACATGGTAAATATACCATAAGCCTTACAATATATGTCAATGATGAATATTACCGCAAATTATATTAGCACACTATATTAGGCCTGTACGGATATAAAATGTATAATTTAAGTCAAATAAATTAGTTTGATGTCTAAAAACATGAAAAAAATACATAAAATCGTACGGTAATGAGTAAAATCATAGTATAATAATTGTTGAAAAATGCAATGATTTAAATTAAATCGTTAATTCCTTTTCGTTCAGTCGATTTTAGTTTTCCAATCATGGTTAAGAGAAAAGATGATTACAAAAAATTCGGTTCATCCAAATTTCATATTAATAAAGTGCAAGTGTATTAATGTGTGACGCACATACAGAAAGAAATGATTAGTTTGGTTTTCCGTAATTAAAAACGTACTTGCATAGAGTGAAATAATTATACATTACATATTTGTACACAACTATGTAACTATCAGTTCTGATATCTAAATTGTATACTTCTTATCAGAAAAAAATATTTTTCTCATAGAATATTATGTAATTTGAGATTATTTAGGGTAAAATATTTTATAAATACTGAAACTATATACTAAAATGAATTATTGTGCATTATAAGAATTAGACTAAATTTTATCGAGTGTACAAGTTTTTTAATAATTTCAAAAAAAAAAAAGAACTTTTCTATTCTTAAGATTTAAATAAATCGATAATAATAAAAATATATACTTATTTTCAACTAACAACCTGACAAAAATATTACTTTATTTTATATAACGTATTCTATAATATAAATAATAAATGAGAAAAGTCTATCACTTTGAAGTGAGAAAGTGAGAGTTTAATAAGTAAGTACAGGAAGTGAATACATAAGTAACATAGTAAGTGATGATCAACATAGTAATTATTGTTCGTTATATATATGAAAAATAATTTTAAGATATTAATTTAATAAGCAAATTGATTATGAATAAACATTAGAAATAAATAATAATACGTAATAATGTATACTAAAATCCATAACAATTTTAACTACAGAAATTTGTTCTCAATTAACTACATAATACTATAAAGGCAGTAACCATTTTTTAAAAGTGATTGGTGTAATAGAGGTTATAGGGATCAGTTTAATGTTTAATACAGCAATTTATATAAACATAATAGAGACCCGATTGAGCTGGATTAGATTTTAATTTAGAAATATTAGTATAATCCTTAAAACTGGTAATTTGAAATGATTAAATATAATTATATAATATTAATAGCTTACTAAATATAATGTATGTACAAAGATTTAATAAATGAAGTGAAGCAATGTTGAATGCTTTTAATTCTTTATACAATGTAGTTATAAATATTATGTCAATAAATTGAATTATAAGTACATTGGTAATTGGTATATTCCTCCAGTTATATTTTATACTGCAATGTTTTGTTATTTTTAACGGTTATTTTGTAACAATATTTATTATTTTCAAGTTAATTTTAGTATATAGAATTAGGTATTGAGTGAAGTTCAATTAAAAAGTCAACCAAGTAGCCAGATAGATTAATTATTATTAAGGTATAAAAATTTATCATCATTCATTGGACAAATAATGATTGAAAATTTTAAAATGTTATAGTTGAATGTTCATATAATAAATATATAACAAATATTATTGGTCATTCAATTTTATTTATACGGAAATAATAAATATAATTAATGTGTTATAAACTGCTATAAAAAAATAAAAATTTCAATAATAGTTTTATACCATAATGATAAAACAAGTTTTTTTTAGATAATCTATCTAACTAATTATTATTATGTGATTTTTAAACATTCATTTCAATTTCCATATATTATAATTATGCTATAGATTTAAAAGAAATATAACAATAAAAACTACTGCTTATCATTTTTTTGTTGTTAAAACCTAATAGTTGATATAAATTATTATTTCATTACAATTAGATTATATTTAACCCTTTGAAAAATATAAAATTGTTCAAATTAAATGTTGCACAAAATATTGATAAACGTAATAATATTAATATCGTATTGATAAACTTAAAAGTTATAATTCAAAACTGTATAAATTTGAGTTTGTCACAAAGAAGGTATCACAAGGATACTATTAAACTTTGTTAAAAAGAGTACTGTCAACGTGCAACTTTTTTACTACCTCATTTTCTGATACAAAAAAAAGTACTTATTTATATTGTTAATATACTAAAATATATTCAAGCTTAACACAATGACCATTGACTAAACAATCAATAACAATAACAGTTTATTACACATTTACTGCGGGTGCACTCAACAACAATATTGATGACCGGTTATGTTTAACCAATTCATTTTTTTAAACACAAGTAATTAAGTATTATGTAAATGCGATTACTGTAGCCTTGCATTTAAATAAGTAACTGACGTGAATAGAACATAAACTAGTAATAAAATTGTGATAAGTAATTGGATTTCAATACACTACTTTTCGTCCCCCTCCAATCAATTTAAATTATAAGGCCGACGAGCAATTTAAGTATAATATGCATTTAAGAAATACAGTGGAACTTGTTTGAATCATTTATGTTAATAGTACAAAACAATGTCAACAATTACATAATATAAAGTTAAAATATTTTTGAAAATTATAGTTTTCATAACTGAACAAATTTATATCAATATTATCTACGTGTTAATTTAATTTAAAATGTAAACATTGAATAAACTATTAAATTCTTCTAGTATCTAGTTATTATGCTGAACCTTTGGATATGACACGATAAAAAAATAGTTGTACGATTATTGTATACGTATAACCGCCACAAAAGTGTTTGGAATAAGAAATGTCTGACATAAAAAAAAAAAATTGGCCTTTGTTTAGTACTTCGACAACATAACCATATAGTAATGCATATTAAACAACTATACTAAATTATATGAAAATAAAATATTCGGCTCCTGCAGAGGTCGGGAGTTTTTTTCAAAAAAAAAAAAAAACACCGGTCACACGTTTGTATATATCATGTCGTACATACTATACTGGACCATGTCCGCCACATATCCCGTTCAGTCGTCGCCGACCATGGACAACAGCCACTCGAAATCCTTGTGGAAGTCGTCATGTTTGCGGTCGTCGATTTGAAAAGGCAAAAAAATCGCGACTACCACGAACCCGGACAGAGCGGACTACTGGTATCATATAGGTTATATGTACATAGTATAATATTAATATCTTTGAGTACTCAAAATCAATTTATTGAAAACAAATAGGTACTTTATATGTATACCATATTATATAATAATCGTCTACACTTTTTTTTATAATTGTGGCGAAATTGTGCCTACATGTTATCTGTAGTATACTTACTTGTAAATTTATATTTTCTTATTTTATTCGTAACGTGATCGATATGTTATTCGTAATATACCAACTAGTAAATTTATATTTTCTTATCTTATTAATATTTTGATGTACATTTTTATTATTTTTATATAATACTAATGACAGCATAAACAACGTAATGTTAATTAAACAACTTCATTATATGATACACACATTTTATGATTCTACTAAAAATATTGTGTTAAAAAGTGATAAAGATGGTACTTAACTTATTCATATTATAATTAGTTAACAATATCATATTTACTCACTTCGCTAAGGCTTGTATTGCATTGACTAAGTGGTCATAATCAAAAAATATTCTTTCTTCGCTCATACGAAATCCGTAGGAATTAACGTTTTCCAATACAATTATATTATTTTCTATAAATTCACCACATCTATTACGATCATAAAAAAATCGTGGTAACAATGGCACAGCATAATTTGGTGAAATTGAATTATAACAGTTTAACAGAAATGGTATAACCTTATTGTACATGGTAATTTCGTTATGAAATTGTTCATCGACCATTAATAAGTCACGCCGAATTTTATCTTTTGGTTTCAACTTGATCATAACATGAAATTTCGATCCATCGGATGTAAGTACATCACCAAATGCAGCAATAGATGAATAATGATCACTCACTGAGAAATCCTTATGGTATTCAAATGAAACAAAGTTCACATTATTTCCAAACGCGCCATCGACCACGATCGCAAACATTTCTTTTTGTAAAAACGAATCCATCATCAATGTTAAATGTACGTATAGAAATAATATTATACATAAGACATAATCATACTTTATACTTTTGAATACTGATTAATTTTTTTCAGACACTCCGAACATAGTGTCACAACGTATTGGCCATTGCTATCATATTGGTAAACATTTATACTGTTAATTTTTTGTAAGTACTTGAAATTTTCTTACACTTGAAATTCATTTATTAAAAACAAATATTGTAAATTTTAAGTATACTAATCGTCTGCAATTCCGTTGTACTATCATTAAATATTTTGTTTTTTAATGTGACGCTTATATGTGTAAAATATCAAGGATAGTGACCATTTTTTTTTTTTAATCATAAGTACTAAATACATAATGTAGCAATAAATGGTTAAATATATGATATTTTTATTTACAAGCGTATTATATAGTCAATAAATACTATATATTACATAATATATAGTTAACAAAGCTATAAGCCAAACCCAACGGGGACTCACTCTGCAGTATAGTAGGGACTAGGGAGTGCAGTGGACCTCGTTTATAGAATAGGGCATTATAATGAATGTATTAAATTTCAAAGAATTGATAGGAATCATTGTATACGAAAAACATTTCTGAGTGGAACCAGGATTCGTTTGTCTAGAATAAGTATATATTATTATGTTTTACTTAAATTGTAATATTATATCAATATTGCTTCTTGAAAGGATAAAAAAATTTATATTTATGGAATTTAATAATTTTTGAATAACAGTATGAAAAACTTTTGTAGAATCTTCAATTAACTGTTCAAGTATATTGTCCTTGCCAAATTTTTCAACAACAATTATAAAAAAAAATTCAAAAATTCTAATATTTCAAATGCTTAATGCCTATAAGTTGCTTGAAAATTAGTTAAACATTTAAAAAAAATGCCGATCCCAATAACTGGTAAAAGTTTATAGTTTCTATGACTTATACTTTTTGAATAATAATAAATATTGAAAACCGTTTGAGGTTATATCGTTATTTTCTGCAATTTCGTAAAAATTTAAATTTCAAATGGTCAATTTAAATTTTGAACGTTAAATATGATTACATAAAATATTATTAGTTTTTAACTATAAAATAACTCGAAATTATCGCGATTTTGACATATATCGTAGCAATTTTAACTTTGAGGATTATAAAAAAATGTGTGTGAAGCTGTTTTAAATTTTTTTTAATTGCGATAAGTATAACTTATAATTAACCTTGTACTAAATTTACAAGATTTTTTTGGACTTCCAGGTATTTTTATTGATATTTTAAAAGAAAATAAATAGAAAATTTGAACTGTCTTTAAATGGTTAGAAAAAATTCAAATTAATTTAAAAACCTAAACATAAAAGAAATTGAGCCATCGTGGGACACTTAACAGATGTAAAACATCCAAACTTTTTTGTTTAAAAAATATGCATTATAGGAAGGTTAATAAATAAATAAGGAAAATATTAAGGAAAATAAAAAGTATAATCATAATATTTTATGATAATATTATAATTTCAGAGTAATTTAAAATTTCTTTATACAATTAGTATTGAAAGTAATGAATATGTTGAAATTATCATTTTTATGTCAAACAAAATTTGCAGTTATTATAAATCGTTGATAATCAAAAAACCCAGAGCATTAAACATGGTTTATACAATTAAGATATTAGGACAAAAATGAAGACATAACATTTGAATAAATCATCGTCAACTGGAATGACTATTTGTTCTAATAACTTGTTAATAAAAGTTAAAAAAATTATGGAACATTAGACAATTTAAAGAAATTCATTCTGAATTTAAATAATAAAACAATGAAAAGCACAAATAATCGTTATCTAACATTTTTCATTTTCTTCTACTTTTGTAATACCATATCATCTCCGTAATTACGTCCTCACTGAATTATGAAAAATTTCACATTTTCTTCTATATACCATGTGTCCCAAAAAACAAGGGCCATTTTACCACTCATTACCATGTAAATATTTTTCAATTCTGTTTGCGGGACATTAAACTAGACTGATGGATCATAAATTTCTTTGTCTGACAATTTTTTTAACTCATGTATCTTGCGCATGCCCAATAAAACTTTAATTTTTTTAAATGGCAACCCGTAATTTGAATATCATATTCGATTTTTTTCAAGCCATTTTGATTTACAAACTTGTGTTCTTGACCCTAAATTGACTTAATTAGAGCTAAGTAGAATTTAAAAATTTAAAAATTCAATTTAATTAATTTTTTTTTTTAACTGTAGGATTTTATTTTTACTTCTAAACACCATGAAACAAATAATCAAAATTATTTTTGTTAAACTTATTAGTTATTTACTATTTATGAATTATTATCTTATTTTATTATTACACATTATGAAATAACATAGTTTAAACATGTATTTTCAAGAAATAAAATTTCTATTTTATTTTTTTTAACATTAATATATATTTTTATTTACAATTTAATTTACAGATATTACAAACATAGGCTATTCAATAATCGAAAGTTCATCCTTTAAATATATAAATATGAGCGGAGAGAATGGATCGCTAATCTGCGACGAATTGAGCTGACTAGTCACAAGCGGACCGTCGCCATGTCACCATGCCAACAATGGATGTCACTCCTGTACACAAAACTATAGAGAGACACAGAGCAAATATAGTGATGAGCGTATAGGCACAGAGAGATCTCCGAGCCGAGGCGGAATGAGCCGGAGCGTTGCCACGACACGCTCACTACCTTACTGCACCAATAGATGTTTTACATAAAAAAATTATCTTATTTCTTCGTGAGTTAAATATTAAGTCTTATATTTTATATTACCTTGTCTTAGCCAGCTTTAAGTAGCATGTAGATTAATTATAAGGTTTGTCTATTAATTATTAGGTGGTTTTTCATCGTTTTACTATTTATTTAGATTTACAAGCCGTTTATATTTTATAGAGTTTTTTTTTTGTTTCGAATACATAGTTATTTTTTCCCTAATTTATAATATTATTACAATAAAAGTGAGCCTTATGCAATATAGAAATACGTAGCATAATCTTTTTCACCGGAAAATTGTTGTCACCCTAAGCACACTGGTTGAAACTTATATAGGCAATTTATATACAGAAATGATGATAGTACGATATTATTTTACAATTATACATTTTACAAGACATACTGTGGCAACACTGAAGTGATTATACTGTACATCACTGTAGTATATCTGACCGGTTACTACAACAGTAACTCTATACGCAAGGTCAGTCTATTAGCACGGCTGTAGATAGGATGGTTGCACATCGAAACGTTAAAATGTGTAAAACAAATGTTTTTATCAAAATTATTGAAAAACCTACGATTGGTTACGGCACTATCTAGTATCTACAATAGCAAAACTATAAATTGTAATCATGGCTGTACCTATCTGTAATTCCTATCTACAGCCGTGTCTTTTAGTACAAAATTCTAGGGAAACTACAGAAGGCATTTGTATGATATTTTGTGGAAAAAAATAACATAGAAACATGGGCGTTCTCGCGGGGGGGGGGGGTTGATATGGGGGAAAGATCGGGGACCCATCAATTCCGCCAATGTAGCATCGATTCCGCCAGTATCGACTCCTCCAGTTCAGGTAGTCTAAAAACAACCTATCGATTCCGCCACCAACCAATTTTTACCTCGACCTGGCAATTACTGCTGTCAACCCATTTCTGTTATAATAATAATAATATATCTAAAAATTAATTCATTAATTAATTAATTTAGTCAAATATAGTTTTAAGTTATACAATGATATGTTTATAGTATGATGGATGCCAAACTAAGGCAATGTGAATTAATATTA
>JAIPRK010000036.1:473903-575125 GCA_025469195.1 Chaitophorus viminalis | reverse complement strand
AAAATTTTACAAAAATCGAAAATTTAAATTGTTTATAAATAAGTCAAAATATGTCAAAATACTTTGAAAACTTAACCATGTATAGAGAACGCCAATATAAAGATTTGGTGAAAATTTCAAGTTGTTGTGGTTTTTGGATTTTGAGTTAGAGCATTTTAAAAAAATGTATTTTGTAAAAACGTGATTTTGCGTAAAATTTCCGGTTTTTCGTAATTTTTTTGTCATTTTTTTGGATTTTTTAAAAAAGTATTGAAAAAGTTGGATTTTTGACTTGCCCAAGTACCATCTACATTCACTTTCCTTTCAGAAAAGTTGTTGTTTAAGAAAATCGAAGCATTTTTACTACCAAAAATCGTGTCCTCAGACACAAAAAAAAAAATAAATAAAAAAAAAAATAAAAAAAAAAACACATATCATTGTAAAACCAATAGATTCCATCACTCCGTTCGGAATCTAAAATGCTAAACAATTTTACGGCACTTGTCAAAATTTATTAGTTAACCGAAACTTGCAAGAATAGGCAGGTACGGTAAATATTTCGAAGAAATATGTCTCCGTTAAATGTAGGATTTTGATAGCACTAACATGGAGTTACAAATTATAACTTTTCAAAATAAACAATTCCATTGCTATAAATTATATACCTAAAGTAGATAAACTTTATGTGCCTAGCTATAATAATCGGTATACATTTCACGGAGACAATTTTAAGGCGTTTAGCTTATTAAAATATAGAAAACTGTATACTGCAGCGTACACCGTATATTATATATAAATGTTAATTTGTTATAGAAATATTTTGGGACGCAAGACACCTCGCACTTCTGTAGAACATTATACTATACTTTTTTACTACAATACTTTTTGAGCGATTCAAATTTATATCGTGAACATCCATAATTCAACTTTTAAGTCAGAATTGCTTAATATTATAAAAACAATAATAGTATAATAACTGTTCAATTTTGTGACACATTTTTTTTTTTTGGGACCTATGCAAGATACCTGGACACCTGGTCGCAATGTCGCATGTCACAGATGTCACACTCTCCAGTCCCCACCATTATGTCCAAAGAGCAAAACGATGAAGGACAAACATTATAAGTATACGTATCCGGTCAGCTTTATTTTCGAATTTATGAACCGAAAATCAATAAAACGTTTGTTATACATTTATACTTACTCAAGGGCCAAGGTTAGTCAGTTTATGCGGGTAAAAAATAAAAATTGTCATTAGGTACTAACAAATACGGGAATTAGGTATTAGTCTCGTTTATTGTCATTGCAGCGATTAATTTAATTTTTGTCATTTAGATTTTTCTCATGTCTTTTTAATTCTCAACAAAATACTTGGTAACTACAGGTAAGATAATAAGCCATTGTTTTAATTTATTTTCGAGATTATTTAACCGCGGTTTCGACGAAAATTGTTTAAATACAAAACTATCATAGCATAAAACAATGCATATTATTATACTTTTTTCATCATGTACATTAATGTTAATCATACGAGTACATTCATACACAACAAACAGCACACGTGAGGTATCTTATATACAGATAACTATATAATCGAATATTCTGGCGTTGTAGTGATATTGGACCATTGTGTACAATAAGTTGGGCTTTACAATAGATCAGATATTGGTTTTATGCGTCTTAACAGAAATCATTTTTAAAAAAGTATTTATATAATAAACCTTATTGAGGTCGACATTTTAATAAATATCTTTATAAGTTTGCTATAATGACAATTTTAATACTTAACTTGAAAACCTATTAGGTACCTAATTCTAAATGGCACACTTTTACTGAAAATGCCAGTTCAAGTAATCCAACTGTATAGACATGGGTATTAGACTGGTTGTAGACAAGTAAAAACCAGTGGCGGCTGGTGTACCTTAAAAGTGGGAGGGCGATATAAAATTGCTTATTTATGGAAAGTATCGAACCCAAATAATGTTAATAATAGTTATTCAATAAAATTCATTAATTTTTTGTTCATAAATATATGACGTATAACAGTTTGAAATTTTCATGTGCGGATGAATCCAAGTAAATAATTCCAATGTATATGTTTGGAAACAAATACCAAATTGAAATAATAATTGATAACGAGATACGACAGCTCAAAGTAAATAATTAACACACAAATTCGGAATACTTATGGCATGCATATCGGGCGATTGAAATCATGTAGCCCCGGCTGCAGTATTATTATTGTGTTCCCCCTTCTTAGTTTTTGTATTCCTATCATAGTTATAATGAGCGACTTTTGAAATCATCCAAACATCGCATACGCTGCTCCTCTGTGATCTTAATCAATCTTTTGATCAGGAGTTTGAGTAGTTCCGATGATCGAGATGTAAAAAAGCACAGTTTCAAAAGAACTTAAAGGGATTGTAAGCAATGATTTTCCGTTTCTGTCAATCACACGCGAAACATAGGAATTTAGACGTTTTCTATTTCCAACGTATCGATCGACCAATAATTGTGATAAGAATTTTGAAAACTGATTTAAATTCGTCGTTAAGTGTACTTTAGGTCGACTTTCCCACTTTTTTGGTTTTGTCTCTCAAAATTTCATAAAATAGAATTAAACGAATTGGAAACATAAAAATCAACAAAAGTTAATTTTTGGGAATGTTAAATGCAAAATTTAAAAAAAGTGGGAAAGTCGATCTAAAGTAGACTTAACGACGAATTCAAAACTCTTATCGCATTAATTAATCGACCGGTACGTTGGAAATAGAAAACGTCCAAATTCCTATGTTGTGCGTGTGATAGACAGAGACAGAAGATCATGGATTAAAATCCCCTTAAAAAATCTTTTAAGACCGTGCCCAATTATTTACCCAAAATACTAGAATACTACCAGAGTCCAGATAGTACACATGGACGTGAGTACATGACACATTGACACGGACACTTCCGTCTGCCACATGACTATATGAGTTATGAGAGAGTCGATCACATATCAATGAGTACAATTAAGTATTAATACATTATGTTGCAGTTACAAATTTGCAAACACTACAACTACTTATAAATACTTTATACTCTATATCAGCGTTTCTCAAACTGTGGGTCCCGACATTTTATTTGAATTATATATATTCCAAGAAATTATGTTAAATTATAATATACTTATATTGTTATATTTTAATAGTAGTATAGTAAGTACCAAAAAAATGACGACAGTTTTTAAAATTATAATTCATTACAAATCGTATGTTTATTTTACTTAGCTACTAAACTAGTAACTACTAACTACTTTTTGAAAAGTGAAACCATGAGGCCATGTGGGTCCCGAAAGACTTTTCGAAGGAAAATTAGGTTACAGTCTTAAAAAGATTAAAATAGGTAATTTTTAAAAATTTAAAAATTTATCTTACTAAAATATACGATAAAACTTAATAAGACACAACTTGCGAGTATATTATGGGAGCTCCGAAACTTGGGCCTCATAGGCCCCCTGTCCCCCCCCCTAAATCCGGCAATGCCTAAACAGCATACACCAGTGTCCAGTACATCACGACCACACGTGTTACGAACACGAGCTTTGTATATTATTAAACCTATGTAAAGCGGATGCAGTTTTGAAATCGATCGTTGCACAATTATTATTGGTCAACGAGTCGGCTAGCCTGCAACGGACCAGACGCTTACGTGATAAGTTCTCTGCGTGCGCGTGTGCGTGTGAGTGTGTTGTTTGAGTTGTTTGTCTGATTGTTTCCTATTCCCATGTACTATGTAGACTCGTCGTCGTTGTCGTCGTGACGTCGTCTTGTTTTCCTCGTTAGTGTTTTGCGTTTCAACATTTATCTCTGTAAGGTTTTGTCGTTATCACCGTTTATTAAAATATTATTATTCTCTGCTCGTCTATCGCCTGCAGTGTCCTTACGGCTCTCTTGCCGCTTGCTCCTCGCACGCAATCGCCAATTCATATTTCACAAGCCCAACCACGACAACGACAACAACATCAGACATCACTAGTTCGCTTTACTCTTTGTCCTCTGTTCTGTAAAACAATATCATAATTTTTTTCTCCTGTCAATAGTGTGCATCGATTTCGTCTGCCCACCGCACAACACTGCACCGCTCTAGTGACTTAAGCTGGAAGTCAAGGTCAGTATAATGTGTATACGTCGTACTGTCCTCAGTCCTACCATTGTGGGTGCAAAAACTCTTGCGCTTCAGCTTCAGCGCTTTTTGTTTCCAACGGCTGCAGAAGTTCCTGGCCCTGGCCCCTGGGAGTATGTGTGTACTAAGCTCGAAGCGCGATCGCGTGCGTGGCTTCACCGGTGGGGCCCATGTCATCATTCAGGCCGTTGCTGGCACGTCTATCGTTCGCGAGAGAGCCCTACCACCATCCCCCCGTTTTGAGCTTCGGTATGGGACACATTATCTCTTCCAATCGCATGCGCACGGCGAGTCTTAGGAACTCCCCACGTCCCGCCTCTTAGACCAATGTTGATTTTTTCCGGTCTGCGCACATATTCGCTTTGGATGCAACACAATGTCATCTTTAGGAGGAGAGGTACCCTCTGCTTTCGTTGCAAACATAACATGGTTTTGTGTTATTGCAGATTATGATAAATTGTTCGGAGATGTATTTCAACTGTTCATCAAATATTGTATGTGGTGATTTTTTGTAACGGATGGCCATCAAATAGGTAAATAATATAATATTTATCTCAATTGTCTGCTAAATATTGAGACCAATAATTTAATTATATTTAAGATTATTACGTTAAAATATAATATTAGTTTTTTTTTTTCAATTTCATACACGTGTATAGTTGTATAATTATAATAATAATAATAATAAAAATAGTTATTGTTTACATCCACATTTAAAAACATTCTGTTTATCTGCATTGATGATAAAGTTTCAAAATCTTTCCTGGTATGGTTGTTGGCTTAAATACATTTCTTGTATAGAATGTTTCTTTGTAGACATATTTTTCCAATTATTAAGTAAATGTTAACATAACTTGGTCAATTGTCTTTTTCCAGTAGATTTTTACATGTGATGCATGTCTTACAAACAATATGCAGTGTAGTACTATTGAGTACTTTTATATAATATTAGGTAGATATTTTTAAAATTATTTCTAAAATATATAACTTGCAATTTTCATATTTAGTTATCTAAATTATTATATGTTCTTTGAGTATAATTTATGAATTCTTTGTAGATTTTTTTTTTTTTTATTTAGGTATAAAATAAACGATCATTGATACTTACTTATGTTATTAAATTTTGTAGTTTTTACTTTTTACAAAATTAATATAACATTGTTCTAATAGAAACAACTAATGCTTTATGTCTAATTGGGTTAAAAAGAAATAATTCTGCCCATTCCCATAGTAGTAATATGAGTGTTTCTAATTATTGAAATAAATGTTAATTCTTATTTTGGTTGATGTCATTATTCTGTGTTTCATTGTAAATGTATATAGGTACTTAGAGAAAGTATTTTTTTTTAAGATTTATATTAAAGAACAATTGAGCTATAGTATAATTTAGCCATCATAATTTAATCATAATTTAATGAACTTTAATAAACTGCTTTAAGTAAAACACTCATAAATAATTTAGGGCTTAATCAATTTAATTTTTAAAATTTTAACCTCTTTAATATATAGACGTAATGTGTACTTACCTATGTATATTCCTATGTATTGGTATCTAGAATAAGTTATCACTGTTATCATTATTTAATTTTAGACTATGTTTATACGTCATATATGATATATCCTTATTTTGCATATAAATGAACAATTATAATTCAAGTTACTGATAATACAATTGTATTATATAAAACCATTGTCTTGATAATAATTGCAGTTATCATTATCTATATCAGTTTCTAAGGTTAAAGTTAATTGTTTATTAAATTTTTATAATTAGGCGTATTTATTTATTGAAAAACTTACAAACAGACCTTTTGGAACTACACTTGATTTGTATGTACTTTTTATTCAGATAAAATATATATTATTCTAAATTAATGTTATAAACAGTCATTATATCTTGTTTTTAGTTATTTTATTATACTGCCAAATAATATTAACATCATTAGATTTATTATTTTTGTGGTTAATAATTAGATTAGAGCAACAGTTGACCTAACTGGAATGTAAGAGGTAAGAGGGAATGCAAAAACTGTTTCTTTTTTCATAAACTAACATAGATATAAAGACCGGGAAATCAGTATCATTAATACATCAAAAATCCTGCAGTATTCAAATGCAACTCCATTTAATTTATATAATCAGAATAATAAATGGAATTGACCAACATAGTTTAATTGTTTATGGTTGCTATATATTTTTCTTAGTACTATTTAATTTAAGAATATGTTAGTAGATTACATTTTCTAATGTTTGCTTGTTATTTACATATCTTTCTTAATAAAAAAACGGTAACAAATAATAAAAATTAATAAATGTTATAGGTTCTATCTGTGTTAGGTAATAACTAATATTAATTTATAAATAAATAGCCATACAACCTATACCTAGTACAAAGTAATTATTAAATATCTATGAGAAAGTGTCTGATATTGCAGATTAAAAAATTATACACTTTTCAAAATATTATGTGTGCATAATATAAATTATAAGTTTTAGAATTTTAATTTTAGTTATGTTTCTTTTCATTAACATATTTGTATGTTTATATATATATTTTTTTTTTGTTCTAGTTGAATATCAGATGTTGTATAATTATTTTCAAACATGTTAAAAAAGGCAAGGGCATTTATTGCCTTAATTGCCTTTGTAACTACAGTAAAATGTGATATAAGCATATATACTAAAGATCAGCAGCAGTTAGATATAGAGTTTAGGGATGAAGAGGCAGCATTTGGACCAGGCATTCCAAATGATGGCATTAAAGTACTTTAATTTATAATAAAATTTAAAATTATATCTAAATGTATTTTTTGATGTAATATTTAAGGGTTATATTGTAAATGCTATTCCTGAAGATGGCTGTACTAAGTTAAAACCACCGCCACCTAAAATGGGAAGTTGTTTTGCTCTGATCAAAAGAGGAAATTGTAATTTTGATGTAAAAGTTCGTAATGCTCAAAATAGCAATTATTCATTGGTTATTGTTTACAATGTAAATTCAAGTAATACTTGTAAGTAAATAATAATTTATTTTATAAAATGATTAACTCTTTATTTGCGTTTAAATATTAAGTACATATTATAATGTGCATGTTATAAAATTAATTTCAACCTTAAGAGAGCTTTACACATTACACCTGCATGTATGTTCTTACAAATGTAGAACTAATTTTTTGTTGTTAGTTTTAATATTAGAGTAATTTGCCATTACCAAACTTTAAAGAAAGTATATTATCTATGTCTTCTCGTAAAGTTTTTACAAAATTTTAATTTTGAAGCGACTTATGACTATGTAAAATTTAGAATTTAAAAAAACTAATATGTTGCTTGAAAATTAAAATTTTTTATAAAACCTTACGAAAAGACACAGATAATACATTTTCTTTTAAGTTCAATAATGACAAATTACTATAATATTAAAACTAAAAACACATGTGGGTGTGAAACCCTCTTTATGAGTCTTTATTACCTATTGACGATTTTTATGGTTATTAATATTGGATTTCTGACTAATATAATTTTTTTTATGAATTAGTTCCAATGCGTGGTTCAAATGTAAGTGATATAATTATTCCATCAGTTCTTGTTGGAGAAAACACTGGCCATGGATTGAAGGATTACTATTTATATACAAATGGGTAATAATAATAATATTTTATTTGAATTTGTTGTTTTTTAGAAAAATATTAAAAGACATTTTTTTACTGCACTATGTTAGACTTAATTAATATTATTATACTAAAATTTGTGTTAACTAAGAATATTAACTGGGGGGTATAGTTAACCACTTACATATAAAAATAAAAATGCCAATATGCCCATGTTAATTAAAAATTAAAATGGAACGGTATTGTAGATTTTGTATGAATGATTAAATTGTACTTTTTAGTTTTCTAAAAATGCTAAAATATTTGACTTAATATAAAAACAAAATCATAAATGTTAAAATGTAATCTAAACTTGTCAGTTTATTTCATATCATTGATATGTTATGAAATTAAAAATGACATTGCCTAATGCCTGTATTTATATAGAATAATGAGGTATTTTATTGTTTGTGAAATAGTTTACTCTCTTTAAATTGACCAAGTTATGCATACGCCCACACTTAAGTTTATTGGGTTCTACTGACACTGATGTTGAGTAGTAATTGACAATCAACATGAGAATACTCACTTTCTTCTTGATGAAAATTATTTATATTTTGTGTTGCAAAAACTATTTTATTAGGTACAGACATGATTAAACTGAAAAAATTATATTGTGCATGAAGTCTATTTATTCATTCTCAGATCTTTTTCAAAAATTTCATTTTTTTTCTTCAGAAGAATGAAATATTCAAATTGAATTTATGATAGTCATTGATTAAAAAAAGTTACTTGACTTAACTGTTTTCAAGTAGGCCATATTTGAATCTTTTTTTTTTTTTATATTCTACAATATCAGTTGGTACTGATAAATATTTAGTTGTAATCTTAATAATGGGTAGATACCAAGCTACCCAATCTTTGAAACAAATTCTGAGAATTTCATATTAAATTAAATTTAATCATATATGGCTATTATCATTTTAACTACTTATTACTGTTATTACTTATTTTTACACTTTTAATTAACTTGTATTATTATTTTCTTAGCTTTTTTGTGATCATCGACAACAATCAATTCCCATTCGATATAAACTTGAATTTATTGTTACCATTTGCTGTGATTGTTGCTGTATGTTTCTTCGCAATGCTTGGGTTTATGGTAATATATATTTATGAATTCTCTAAATGAATGAAATAATAGTACAAAGAAATAATTTAAAAAGTTTTTTATCATCAGTAATTACTAAGGTTAAAATGTTAAACACCTTAAAATTAATTGATGTCTTAATTGATATCTGATCATAGTCTACCAAAAACTGTCACCGCTCGATACTGATCTTACTTTGAACAGATTAAAGTTATCAAAAAAGTAAAAATTACATTTGAAATTTGTATTATTTGTATCCATTCATAGACAAACTTATAAACATATAAAATAGTTTTAGACAATAGTTTTATTGTTGCATTTGTATGGATAATTTACAGCTAGTTAAATGGATAAAAGATCGAAGAAGAGCATTTAGACATAGACTACCTACATCGACTCTTCGTAAAATTCCTATTTCAACATTTGTAAAAGGTGATCCATATGATACATGTGCCATATGTTTAGATGATTATATGGAAGGTGATAAATTACGAATTTTGCCATGTGCCCATGGTTAGTATATATTTTTATTAATATATATTTTTTTTTTCAATAATGAAATGAATAATAATCAATTACATGTACATATATACAGCATATCACTGCAAATGCATTGATCCTTGGCTAACACGTAACCGACGATTTTGTCCTATTTGTAAACGCCGAGTGTATGGTAACAATGAAGATTTACATGCTGTGGAATATTCTTCAGACACTGACAGTGATGAGCCTAATGATAGAACACCTCTAGTTCAATCCCGTATTAACAACTCAAATTCATTAGGCGTTAGTACATTCCGTAGTTTCAGAGTGAGTAAATTAATTTTTTGTAAATGTGTGGGTCACTTTTTATGTGTTCTTTTATAGGGGCGTGTTTTTACTCGTGGAAGATCTGCTAATACTGTTCCTGTGCATCCTCCAGTTTTATCATCAATCAATGTTACTAATGCTGACTATGATACTGCATCATCACAAACAGATTCATCAGACTCATCAGAGTCATCAGACTATCAAAATTTTTTTGGTCCTCCAGTTCATCAATCGCCTTCAGGTAATTTAAAAAAATGTACATTAAATATATACATATAAATACATGTAATGTAATACTCTTTGTACTAAATAGTTATCTTGAATTCAGATTCAGCAAGTAATTTACCTCAAGTAATAATGAACAATGCAGAACCTAGTGAAACAAATGTGCAAAATCATATTGTATGATAATTGTATCAACTAAAAGCCAAAAAGTTGGATTTCTTATTATTAGGCCTTTTTATTATAACCTGCTTTTAAATAATAACAAAATATTATTCATTCACCAAATGTATGAAATATTGATTTCTATCATTTATGTTATTATTATAATATCTCAAGAATAATATTTGAACTGATTTAAAAATTAAGAAAAAACAAATCCAGACCAATTGGCTTCAATTCAAAGTCAAATAGTTATTCTTTTTTTATTTACCATAATTTCTATACATGTACTTTTATTCGTGTTTAACAATTTATGCTTGAAAATTAATAGTGAACATATTTTTAACACTTAAAATTCACATGTGATAATTGTTATGATTATAAAATATAGTTTTTTAAAATTAGTATTGACATAAAAAATATTTTACATTTTAAAATAAAATTGTTATTTTATCATTTGATATGTTTTGATAAATTGACAATATCAAAAGTATGTTTTGTAATGTACTGTCATCTTATATTTACATATTTCATGTATATATTTTTATTTTTCTTTATGGTATTTTTAATGTGCTCATTAAAATACTGGCTGTAAAGTTATTGTTTCTGTATAATCATATTTTTGTTTAAATAGTTAATAATGTACCTGCAATGATAATAATGATTGTAATTCATTTAAGATAATATATATTGTTTTTATATTATTTTCCATTATATTTTTAATATTATTTTTCTTTATGTTTCTTATTAATGTGTTCCTTACATTTATAAACATCTATGCTGGACATTTATATGTATCCATATAGTCTATCATAATAAATATGTAAAGGTTAATTATTGTAAATTAAGTTTATTTATATTTAAATTAATATTATTATAAAACATACCTCACCAATAATCAATAATAATTGATAATGTCTTATGATTCTTGATTATTTCTTTTTAATGATATAAACAATTAAATCTTGCAATCTTAATCTTTTACTTTGAAAAATTATATAGATTTATATCATGGAATATACTGACTGAAGAATATTTTGATAAACTTTTTTTTGTATATTTACTTATATTTTTATGTTAGGTTGTTTGATTGGGAATACAAAGTATAATTCCTTATATAATATTATTCAATATTTTTTATACATTAAAAAGTAAACCCATTAAAATGATTAAGTATAGAAATTAAATTTCTTTAAATTATTGCAACCGAGTCATTAAGTATAATAAACTGTACTGCAATTTGTCAATGTCAACATGTAGTCATTTGTATAGAATAAGTTAATTTTTACTAGATTATACATTTTGGATAATGGATAATAAGCGGAATTATTGTAAGTATAAAAGTTTAATTGAAAACTTACTTTTTTTTAATCAATATGTAACATTTTTTTAGAACATATCCAGAAAATTTAATGAGTTAAACGATTTACAATGTTCATTAATATTTACCTTATATAAGTATATCCAATAAAATTTGTAGGTACCCAGTCTATTTTTATCAATATTGAGTTTATGTTATTTTCTTCTATAAAATGTTGTCGCATTTTAATTAATGACTTTTAAAATAAATTTTATAACTAAAATAAGATAAGCTTATAACTTCAAATATACTTTATTGTTATGAATTCAAAATTGAAATTATATTAGTAAATAAAATATATATATATATAGTAAATATAGTAAGTTTTAGTAAAATAAAATCTGGCGGACAATGGGTTTTTTCTTCTAAAAATTACACAAATGGACTTGGTCCGTTCTGCCTCTTAGCTATCAAGTACCTATAGAAATGTATATTATACATAGGTATTATACTACATAGCAATCAATTACTAATTAGCTATGCACTTTAAGCTATACCATAAACCAATAATCTTATGATTTTTGATCAATCTCATGAGTGTTTTTAATAACTCGATGAAAGAAGAATGATTATTATAATAGTGGTTCATTGTAAACATTTAAATGGACTACAGGAAAATATTAAAATATTTCATTAAAACGATACGATTAAAAACCCTGCTCTCACGGCCCCGCCTTTTTATATTCCAATATTTAATGTTAATTTAATTGTTCTACTAATATAATTGAAAAATTACGTGCCAAGTAGCACGCGCGTTCACGATACGACGTCCACCGAATAATTTACCCGACACATGACTTGACTCATCGTGACGTGACAAATGATTTTGTTACTAACGTGTCATACAAGCAGTGGTGTACCTATATTCAAATTGTTTGTGGGAGGAGGGTCTACAAAATAGTTAAGTTTATAATATTAATATAAATTAATTAAAATAAAAATATTTTATTTTAATTACACCTCTGTCAATTTATTTATTTTATTGTAATTGGAATTATTTCCGTTAATAAATTATTATTATTGTTGTATGTTCTCTGTACATTACAGAGTAAGTAAAACCTTTTTATTCTTCTGGGGGGTCGAGACCCTGGACCCCCTGAACACGAGTGATTTTTGTATGGATGTACCTAATGGCATATACCTAGGTTACTTGTATAGCACGTGAGTAACAAAAATCACTCGTCACATTACGAGTCGGATCACGTGTCACGATACTTCGGTGGACGCCGGGCCTAAGACTTCGATGGCGGATCACTGGTGAAAACTCGCGCAGGTGGGAGGTTCGATATCAACCACTTGTCCATTTCCATCCAACCAGGTCTTGTAACGCGGTAACGGACAACGGAACCAGTGGTATTCGCAGCCGTCGTATATTGGCCGTACCCGACGGGGCTAATCGTGTTGGTCATTGAAAGCTTTCGAAATCTCGACGGTAAAGCCTAAAGTAAATTGCATTTATCTTTTACGTTATCTATAGGTACCAAGCGCGCTTACAAATTCATTTGCAGCATTTCATTTTATAATTTAAAATCAAATAAAACAAGGATAGCATACATGAAATATTAGTAGGCAAGTTGCTTTAATTATTAGTCATTTTTTTTCTGAATCAATAGGACATTCTGGACCATTAAGTGGTATTTTACGGGCAAGTGCCGTGATTATGCTGCTAGGTAGTAATTAATTTATCTACGTGTTTATACGTTTTATAATATTATAAAATGTTTTAAAAATACACATTTATATTTATTACAGAACCCTAAATTTTACTGGAGTGAAATGGCTACAAAATACACTCTTGCGTCTTGCTATAGGAGCTCGCACGTCACACATAGGCGCAACATGAGCTCAAATATTGCAGGGTGTGTTGAAATTATAGACCCATGGGAACTATACGCTCTCACATCCCAAATGCCTTTCCTCAATTTATATACCTAATAATATAATAATCATAAATAAATTTTCCACAGCTTACCTACATACAAGTTATAGTATTAATTATTGGTTAATGTTATTAGTTAAATAATGCGTATATACGTAACAAATTATATTTACTAATATACATCTCTGTAGTCTGTAAGCTATACGATAGTCAACAATTCATATTTATTGCACTGATATTTGATAGCCCTTCCATAGTTAATAAATTATTGTAATATTGTTATTTATTATTATTATTATTATTATTATTATTATTATTATTATCATTATCATTATTATTATTATTATTATTATATTGAATTTGTGTAATATGTCGATGTGTACATTTTTCCGATAATAATTACTTTTGTAGGTACGCTGAAATATTAGAAATATGTTTTTAAATACCTAGCTAAAACAACTGGCTTAATAATTTAAATTTATTCTAAAAATGAAAAAAAATTGTAATTTTAAGTGGTAATATTTAAAATATGAAAAATATATTTATTTATTTTTCTACATTAATTTTTGGAATAATCATTCACCAGTCTCTGTAATATCTCTTCTGTTTTTATTATTAACTTTTAATTCCTATCATTGATTTAAAGTATATATGTATATAATATATAAATCGGTGGCTATATTTGTGTGCACTACTATATGTGATATTATGTATCACAGTTATCGTTGTCGTACAAGTGACTAGATCCTACAGTCATTGGTCATTACGAATGAATATCTAATGTAAAAACGTGCACTACGGAAAATTAGAAATAATAGCCACTGGTATACATAAATATAGTCTATAATACAAAACAATGTTACTAGTTTACTAACATCATAGATTAAAATATATTATAATACATATTACATTTAAAATGATGCTACTTCCGGTAGTTTTACTTTTTACGCATAACTATTATATAGTAGGCATTGTTTGTAATCACCTTGATGACTACTTCCATACATATAATTTTAACTTAAGGTTGAATTGTACCTTGGTAGCCGGTAGGGTAGTATTGTAACATTGTAACAACTTTTATTTTATAGGTTAAGTTAGGTAGTAGTAGTAGTAGGTTAAGTTAAATTATATTCGATTTGAATACAAACTCTCTATCTCTCTCTTTATGTTTATGCATGCATTTTATATAATATACTGCATTTCGTTGTTCAATTATTTCAAATGCCAATATTTCTTCATGCATGTATCACTTTGAGTAATACTTCAAAATTGTTTTTCAACAGTCAATATTTTTCATAGAGTTGAGATCTGTACCTAATCCCAGGTTCATTTTGTATTACTCAGTTGGTTTTCCTCAACATTTATATTGTAGAACTTGTTACCTATTCTTATAGAGCAGGGGTGGCAGGGGTGGGCCACTTATACATTCTTATTTCTAAGTTCCTCAGATAAAATAAATTCAATTTATATCTTAATAGTTATATTTATTTCTGTGTCTATAATTCTATATTACCTAGGTATACATAAGATTAATCAGTTCTGTGATACGTTTTTTGGACGCACTATACAACTCAATAATGTTATTGATACTTATAACTTATAAGTTATAAGTGTAACCTATGTCTATTTTATCCTCATGCCTGTCGAGTTCTATGCACTAATTTCATATCGTTAATAAATAATATGCACTTAAAAAAATAATTTTCGATTTTCGAGCGAAGTGTTTAGCTTGCTTAAAATTTTAAAGGTGTAAATTATTAATTTATATTAATTAATCATGAATTAAATGTATAAATTCATAAATATATGCATTTTAATTTTTAATTATTTTAGCTTAGATGTTATAATTATTTCCAGGTTTTTATCAATATAATTATACTTACTTTTGTATATCAGTATAATAGTTACGATTTATAAGATAACTCAGTTTATAGGTACTATACTACTATATGTTAATTAGGTATATTTTAGTAATAACTATATTTCTTTTTTTCCAGCAAATTAATTTTTTGCTAATAACACAGACAGTAAAATGAATTAATTATTATAATAAACTTTTACTAATTAGTTTTTATGCCACCAAAGAATAAATTGTGTGCAAGCACGGCGTGTAAAAAGTTTTAGAAGGTTTCAGGCTCAAACTATATCCCCTATGACTTATATGTATATAGTATATTGTATATACATGAGTGACTAAGTCTATATATAATATTCTTAAGGGATAGGGCTAAAACAAAGCGTATTTAAGTTGAATCCATTGGGAGGAAGGCCCAGATAAAATTTTTTTCCTATACAGACTTAAAAATTATTTACCTACAGTTAAAAAGATCATGTTCCTGATGATGCTCATTTGAGTTAATAAGAAATATAACTACCAAATTGGATAACTATTTATATAATATATATATAAGTATATTTATCTAAAAACTGAATATAAAATAAATATTAACAAGAACAAAAAAGTAGTAGTTTAAAATTTCCTAGGTCTTAATCCGATAACAATTAAACTATGCAAAAATACGAGTGATAGGGTGAATGTCCCCTTTGCCCCTCTCATAAATATGCCCTTGAGCTTTGAGCTAAGAGTATTCCGAGTATATTATCTGTGTTTGTTTACATTAATATATAGAATACTCGTAATAATATGAGATTAATTCGTAAAAGTAATTAAGTACCTAACTGCATAGTTCTACAACGCCAAGGAAATGAAATGGTATGATATTATAATAATAATCTTTATCACGGAAATAATTTTTTGGGAGAGTGAGATAATTTTACTTTTTGATACCTATATTTAGTGACATACCATTATCATTACACCACCCTTGAAAATAATTTACATCATTTTGAAGAAAAACTGCGTTTTCATAACAGCGAATTTTTTTGAATAACTTAAAATCTAGCATTGGAATATTTGATATGTTTGATAAATCAAGAATAATAAAGAAGATAAGTGATAAGTGAAATATTATCTGAAATGAAATTTTCGTATTTAACATTTTGTATTCTATTTGTTAAGAATGAACTATACCATGAGAGAAGTGGATTACAGAATCCATAGGATTTAAGTTTTAGAATTGACTAATATGGTCCACTCTATCAAAAGCTTTCTTCAGGTCTGTGTATATAACATCAGTTTGTGTTTTTTCTTTGAAAGATTCTAATATTGATTGATTAAATATGCATAAATTAGTTATTGTTGAACGTCCTTTTCGAAAACCATATTGCTCATTGATTAAAATATTATTACATAACTGCAATACGGCATAAGCTTTTTATTAACAAGTTTAGAAAATAATTTAGGAATACAAGATATTTTATATATAGAACGGTACTTTTGTATACAATTTTTGTTTTTATTCTTATAAATTGGTGAAATAAATGATGTTTTCCATTTAAAAAATGAAATCTGGGGTTATTATAAAAACACATTCTTTTAGAAAGATAGAAGCAATTTGGTCTGTACCTGGCGAGGTATTCAATTTTATGGAACATAATTCATTAAAAATATCATTTTTAACCAAATTAATTTCATTAATAGGTTCTAAAAGAATTGGGGAGGTATTATTTATAGATAAATCAACTTATTTTACTTTATAGATGGATGAAAAATACGATTTAAATAAATTAACTATACCATTACCACAATTAGCTAATTAGCTACTTCATTAAAGTATGACGTTGTGCACGGTAATTTATTAGTTGTTTTTTGAGAGTTAAAAAATGTCCAAAAATATTTTGGATAAATTTTTATCAAGCGTTGAATATTATTAACAAAAATATTATAATCACGATGTCTTAAATAACTACATTTTTTCCGTAGAGAGATGAATTCTAAGTATGAATTTAAATTATTCGATGTTTTATAAACGTAATACGTATGTTTATTTTGTTTTATTAATTTTTTTTTTAACTTTTTACTAAATCAAATAGGAAACTTTGATTTCAAACTGCACAATCTGGGTATAAAATTATTAATTTCATATATGAGAATAAAGAAAATATATATTTTCATTTATATTGCCAGTTTGAAAATTATTTATCCAGTCGATATGATGGTTATATACTTATTACATATATTGGTTAATGTTTTCGACTGAGTTTGAAATTATTGATTTTTAGATTGATTTAAATATTATAATTTACTAAAAATGTGAACAATTATTTTCTTTCTTCACGGAAATCAAACTTTAAAAATCTTTTTAGTAAAACATTTAAATTGTGGGTTTTCGGTTCTTGGTTTTCTGAAAATGACCATTAAACATATAACCTGATATAACTATAATGAATATCTAATACATTGCTATGGGGTCATATAAAACTTATAAGTTATTATTATTTCTGTACACCCATTGTGTAGCAGTATGTACCTACTGTCCTACGGTAAAAAAAAATCATAATGTTAATCTATAATCTATATAATATTCATTCCTTGTTAGTGTTTATGCATAACGCTTATAATCTAATTTTTTCAAGGTTTAGCTTTGAGGGAAAGGGCACATACCACCGTTGTTTTTTGTTCCCCTTGTTCATCTGGCTCTAATATTATATAAATAGCCATAGCCACCTTGTTTATTTTGTCTACGATTTTTGCACGTTTCTTTTATGTTACCTATATATAATATATATACAATATTTGGTAATTTTATCTTTATTATCCAGGGGCGGACTGGGGCAAGTTTTCGGCCCGGGAACTAAATATTTTGACCGGCCCTCGCCGTATTTTTATGATCACAAAAGATAAAAACTCAAATATACCAGTTTTATTTTAAAACAGAAGCATCCTTTGCACATCTTCAATTGTCTCAGAAAATAACTTAAGATTCTCAATTATTTATTAAATAATTACCTATTGATTTTAATAATTTTTTAATGACAATAATAACTACTTTTGTGGAATCTTCTATTAAATTTTCAAGTATTTTGTATTAGTCATTTTTTTTATCAACGGTTATAAAAAAAAAAAAAAAATGTAAAAAATTCGAATATTTTAAATGCCTATAAGTAGCTTAAAAATCATTATAATATTTTGAAAAAAATATGACATAAAGGAAATACTTACCAATCTTAACAGCTAGTAAAATTTCACGTTTCTGCGACTTATATTTTTTGAATTATAACAAATATTTAAAATCGTTTGAGGAAAAATCACTATTTTATGCAATTTCGTAAAAATTAAAATTTCAAATAGTCATAAAATTTTTTCCTCTAAGTCCGGTAGAAATATTTTTAAAGATTTTTGAACAGTAGCTTATGGATAACATAGTGTTATAATTTTAAATCTTAAGTATGAACAGAATAATTTTTATGAATTTTTATCTACAAAATAACTTGCAAATTATTGTGATTTTGACACATTTTATACAAATTTAAGCTTTATGGGCTTATCAAAAAAATTTGAGAGAAACGATTTCCGATATTTTTAGCTACGATAAGTTTAACTTATTGTTAACCTTGTTTTAAATTTTCAAGAGTTTTAGGTCAGCCAATTAAATTTTATAGATGTTTTTAAAAAAAAAATATTACAAAAATCGAAAATTTAAATTGTCTATAAATAAGTCGAAATATGTCAAAATACTTTGAAAAATTAACCATGTGTAAGAAAACGCCAATGTAAAGATTTGGTGAAAATTTCAAGTTGTTACGGTTTTTTGTTTTTGAGTTAGAGCATTTTAAAAAAATGTATTTTGTAAAAACGTGATTTTGCGTAAAATTTCCTGTTTTTTTATCGTTTTTTATGATTTTTTTAAAAAGTATTAAAAAAAGTTTAATTTTTGACTTGCACCAGTACCATCTACATTCACTTTCCTTTCAGAAAAGTTGCTGTTTAAGCAAATCGAAACATTTTTACTGCCAAATAAGGTGTCGTCAAACACACACAAAAAAAAAAACGCACTTCATTGTAAAATCAATAGATTCCATCACTCCGTTCAGAATCTAAAATATGCGATTTCATGACATACCTAGCATTGAAATAAAATTTATACTTACCAGAGTCACTATAACATAGAGAAGTCACTATTGGACAATTGGTGAAAAACATTGATTAATCTTTACACAGTTCTCACTTGACTTTTTTAATAGTTTCATTTTTTTCTCTCTTATTTTCTCGGCACCACCCTTTCTTTTGTTTTCCATTTTCAACAGACAACAACCAATACTCAATAGACAGGTGTATTAAAAATCGCCAAAAAATACAAGACAGTCAACAATGAAATAAAAACAAGTAAAAATCTCACAACGTTATCATATTATTGAACGTAACACTAGACAGTATATTAATATATTATAAAATGTAAATTCTCGAAGAATTTACTCTAATTTACCTTTACTAATTTATTGCAATACCCATTGGCCATTATACCACCTACCTAAACCAAGGCTAAACCTAACTGTTCATAGCATAGAAATAATATTATGTTCATACATGTTCTTTCTTTTCAAAACTTATAAATCAGGCATATGCCTATATTGATAAGGAAACCAATCATTGGGATTTAAAAGCACGAATTTGATATTACGTTTATCAAAAGCCTCTCCTGATCTTTAGTCCTTACAGTAAAATCACTTTATAATAAAAATAATACTTACAAAAACATATTTCAACTGTGAAATATTCTGTGGCTCTCTGTCCCTCTGATCTCTGTAATTATAATGTGTGTATATATATATATCAATATACAATATTAATAATAGTACCAACCATCGACTACTGTCAATATTAACTACACACGCAAGAAAAATTAATCTGATCTGTGTATAGGGTAGTGCCGGTTGTTTACAATGGCGTCTGACAAATATTTTTCAAATAATAAAATATATTTAGAGGATTTACTATTTCTGTCTATCACACGCGCAATGTAGGTAAAAGGTATTTAGGCGTTTTTTATTTCCAACGTACTGATCGATCTATTAATGAGATAAGGATTTTGAAATTTGATTTGCATTCTTCGTAGTCTTTATACTTTAAATCGAATTTCCAACTTTTTTAATTTGATCTTCCAAAATGTCACAAAATGGAATAGAATAAATTGAAAACAAAAAATTAACATGAGTTAATTTGTCGGTATATTAAGTTCAAAATTAAAATAACGTGAGAAAGCCTATCTAAAGAAGACTTTACGACGACAGACGAATCCAAATCAGTTTTCAAAATCTTTATAGCGTCAATAGATCGATTGTTATAAGTACGTCCCTAAGTCACACGTGTGATGGACAGAATCAGAAAATCATGATTTACAATCCTCTGGAGCAAGCATTTTACTTTTATAATTTAAACTCACCGCTTTAATATTTAATAATACCTAATCAATATATAATACTCCAACCTTATCCTGTGAACTTCAAACTAAATATCATTAATAAGAACGATGATGATTTCCGTTATATATTTAGTTTATGTATAGTTAAAAATGATAATTTTTTCAATTTGGAGGTAGAGATGACATGAACGGAAGGTAATGATGAACACATACGATTCACAAGTACTGCAGCTATAAAATATTATAATTATAATGTATATACCTATTAGTTATGATTATTAGTTGATTTTAAATATTAACCTGTCTTAAGCTCACTAATGACTAATAAGTAATAACTAATACCAATATATCATTGTGGCTGGATTAAAATAATTTATAATCTTAAATAATGTTTGGTATGTTATATTATTTTTTATAATGTTTGTCATATAGCGATTATGTCGTGTTCAAACCGAGCGGCTACGTACAGTATTGTAATGAACGAGATCTGCAGATCACCGCGAGATTGCCTTTATTTTTGCGAATGTTTTTTCGGTATTTCATTAGTATTTTTTTTCATGGAATCCTCGTGCACGCGACAAACATCGTCCAACAACACTCCCCGAGTTGTACGTCGTATATCAGAGGTGGCAAACTTTTTTCGTGAAGTGCCATAATTTGAAATCAAATTTGTTGAAATATGCTTGCGTGGCAAAAAAAAAAAGAAGACTTTTTACTAGGTAAGATCAAAGAAAACTTTTGCAATAATATTATACAAATTTTATTGGGTAAATGTTTATTATTTTATAAATTATTGTGAGGTATTAAAGTTATTAGTCATTATTTAGCTACAATACTAATAATATTTTCGATGTCTATATTTTCTTATTTATAGTAATAACATTTTGTTAGACTTAAATTGTAATATTTGGCGTGCCATTGGAATTTGGCCAACGTGTTACTTCTGGCACGCGTGCCATAGCTGTTCACCACCCCTGCAGTACATTATAATGTTATAGGCTTATACACGCATAGCCCCGTGGTCCCGTACTCCATCGCGTACGCAATATGCGCGGCACTGGTGACTGGTGTTTTTAACATTCGCGATTTTCGCCATAGCTACGCGGTATTGCGCCGTTATATCACGGTGTTGCAGTGCGCGTGCGTTAAAAACACGGTAATAACAACGCAGAACCACCGGAGTGGGCTGGTGGGTGGATGGGTGGGCGGGTGGTGCGAGTTGGTGCGCGCGCGCCGCGAGTCGGTGCGCGTGTTTTGGTGCGCGTACATGTGCGTGCGCGCGCGCGTGAGTGTGCGCCAGTGTTTGACAATAATAATGTTATTGCATTCAGTGTGTGAGTGCGCGCGCATCGGTTACCATCGTCAGCTCGGCAAACACCGGCAATCGTCGTCGGCGTGTTTTTGTTTACACGTTGTTCGTGATTGATCGAGAGATTATAATAATAATATTTATAAAACATTATTTATTATTATTTAATTCGTCGAGACTTTTCCCCGCCGCCGTCCGTTTAATACTGTCGATCTCTCGTCCGCCCGCACCCTAACGTAGTGTTCCGGATCCGCGGTGTGTGCGTAGCGCGAACGCTAGCGAATAACAGGCGTTCGTCCCGTTTCGATTTCCCCGTGGACACGTCGGCCGCGCACAGCATCGGTAACGGGTCGCCGGCCGCTGCAGCGGCATCGTTGAGGGACTACGGTAATGTTCGTCGTCGTCGTCGTCATGGTGGTGCGAACGCGTTGAAAAACACACTCTGCACACGTGCGACGATTGCACGGTGTATTGTGGTGGCATCGGCAGCACCACCGGACTCAGCCGTACGACGTCGGGTCGAGGTGACGGGTAGCAACCCGTACCAGCGCCAGCCAGAAACGACGTGCTCGTCGTCGTCCCTTCGTGGCCGTGGTGGTCAACGATCAAAAGTCGATCCGATGTGCTTCTATGGCGACCGTCAACGTGTTCGCCGTCGTTCTATTCCTGCTGCTGCTGCACCACATGTCAACGGTCGGCAGTGTCTGTGAGTATCTACCCAGCGCAATACCGATTATAATAATAAATAACAATATTCGTGTTTGCTCTCTTCCAACTCGATGACCCTATCCCCCCTCCCCGCAGTGTTCGGTGTACCGTGTACGTCAGGTTTGGGGGTCACTGTAAGTAACTATAGTACTACAGTCTACAGATCTACCTACCTCCTCGGGCACCAAAGTTAATTATATTTTTTTTCACCACAAACACTAAGTGCCAAGCGTTAGGTACCAAGCGTTTGTCAATTCGACGTTATTTCACCGTGTTTATGCAAGATTATGTTTTAGATTCTGAACGGAGTGATGGAATCTATTTTTTTTCGTTTTTGCGCGAATATACCTACTACATCGAGAATGTCTATATAATCTTTATACGTTCACGACGTTCACATATGTTTATACAGTAAATTGATAACGGAGTCTGCGGACAACAATATCGAAATCGATCTTCAATCAACACTTTTTTGGTTTAAAAGTTAACTTGTTCTGTCAACCAGTTTGATAATATAAGGTAATAATGATAAATCGGTAACAACGGTACCACAACATCATCATACGTTATCAGTATAATTGTTGTTCGGGACGATCAACTCCAGAGCTAAATGTATCACGAATAGTGATGATGGTTGTAAGGGGTAAAGGAAGCTAAAAGTCGAAAACGAGTCATATCTCCATCACTCGAAAATCTTTTCTTGGTCCGACTGATAGATCTCCTCTTTAGATATGCGGTATTATGTCTAATTTAACAGTTTATATACCTTTAGTGATGTATACAAATGTTTCGATAATTTATGTCTCAATACGATGTCGTATTCCACCGCGTTCATTGAATTACATTGTTCTGTATGTTAGGATTTACGTTTGTCTTCTTATGAATTACCACACACGAAACAGTTTAACTCATTATCGCGCGCTCCTGCTATCTATTTACGCGAAATAATTACATTGTTGTTGTACGTGATAACGACGGCGGCCACGGCAATGTGTCAATGGCAATCTACGCACGAGCCATGAGGTTTATTCCGCGGAATGTCAAAACAGATATCACGTTTGATCATGTTATTTTATTATAATTTATTGATTTATCACTTGTTGTGTTATGTTCGTTAAATGTTACTGTTTGTATTTGGCAGAAAATTTCCGAAATTTCTAATCGAACGAATCCAGCACAAACGTTGTTCGCTAACCAATAATCATAACGCTACAATATTGCAGTCTAACTGTAAAACATATACAATTCACTATTTATGATATAATCGTTGCGTTGTACCGTTGCGGATAAAATAATCATATATATTGCACTACCCAATAAAACAAATGATTGGTTATCTAAGTGTAAAGAAAAATGATACTTATTCCCATACTCAATAGTTGCAAGTCTAATTAGTATAACTAGTTATTAACTTATTAGTAATAACTAATAAGTAATATTGAAAGTTGGAACAATGTAGGTAACCATAAGGTAATAATTATTCCTCAGTAAAGTGTAACTGATGTTCTGATGGCTTTTCTATTGATATATTATTGTAACGATCAAGAGTAATGTCGTCAATATTCATATCTACAGGACGATTATGATTATGAATGTTATTTAATTGTGAAAATATCAGTTAATAAATAATATTCGAAAATGTTATGTATAATAAATTGTTTTTTAAGAATTCAAATGCATTCCTTATTCTTTTTTTCAGTCGTTAAAAAAGTATAGTGTGTTTTCGGTTTAAGCCTTTGCATTGTCTATTCGAATGTATTACATATAGGTACATTATTAATTACTGTGGTCCCGCAGAGGTATAAAAACAATAAAAGAAAATAATTTTAAAATAATAAAATGGTCTTGAAACACTAATTACCTAGTTATAATTACCAATCACACTAATGTGGTACTAATCTCAAACGGAAAGTGGATTTTATACCCTTGTGCCCAAATAGTTAAATTTTGAATGTTTACATGTTTCACTACCATTTGCTATTCAAATAATAATTTATTTATTAATATAACCTATGTTTTTTAATGCAGAAATATATATTATTTTATATTAGTCTTTAGGTACCATACATTATACAATAAATCTATAAAATATAAATACAATACTTATATATTGTAAATCAAATAATATATTTTTTAAATAAATTACGGGTGTAAAAAATTAGAAAGCGATTTAGCCGTGACTTTTGAAAAAATAGATTAAATCAAGGACCTTTATTTTAATTTTGAACAAAGATCTTTGTAAATGAAGTACTAAATATATTAACTTCTAAATATATATATATATATATATATATACATATATGTCTTAATGTATGTAGAAATATTTTTATATTCTTACTTTGTTATTATTGCTGTGAACTAATGTAAAATAATGTATAAATAATTATAATTGGATTATTAAGCAATTTACATAATTCTTGTAAACAAATGTATACGCATTGTTTATATATTATATACAGTATTTTTCAGTAAATGTACATTTAGGTATTGTTTAAACAGTGTCGTAATTTATAACTTACAAAGTTATAACATAATGGTTTGTAAATAATACATTTTACTCAATTAAAAATGATCTGCAGCAAGCTCGCCTGTAATGCTTTTGTTTGTAATTTCTTCTATAAAACAAGATGTGTTCCCGAAAATATATAAATTATTATATATTGTATTGATTGCCGTATTACTGTAGTTCTAAATTATTAAGTATTAATTGTCATTAGTCCACTCTAATTAGCATACCAATCTATGAGATCCAAATTATGATATTTTTTCAGGAAACGTCCGTAATTTTTTATTTTGCAGTGTCGATATATTTGTAACACCCGTTTTAATATTTTAAAACATTGGATATTGGGATAATAATATAGTGTACCTAAATGGATTTTAATCATTGTTTTCTTAAATTCACTTAAAATTGTATTGGGTTTACCTACGTATTTTAATTTTATTTTGGTTTATACGTGTCAGTTTGCGAGAAATATTTTATTTTTGCTTATCACATATTGATAAACATTATAGCACAGCAGTTACATAAGTAAAATATAAGTTAAAAATACATGATTAATTATAAATTATATATATTTTATACACATTTCGTAATTGCTGTGCTATAATGTTTCTGAAAATAAGAGCACTTAAAAAAAAAAAAATACATATTGATAGATTCTGAGAGGAAGTAGATAATTATTAGTTACGCAATTTTATTTATATTTTGTAGAAACGATTGGGATTGTAAACAATTTAAATATTTATATTTAAATCATACGGTATCTATTATGGTGTAGTGAAAATAGCCTAAAATTGAATATATATAGATATTATATAGTAATTATTTATTTTCGTACAAATTATTTGCTAAGATAGGATAATTTTTGGTGTTTTAGTTAGTAAGTATAGATATTAAAAATAGCAATGTGTCATTGTTCATTATATTTTATTCTGGATTTTATGTCAATGGTAAATGTAACAAAGGAGTTGCTAAGTAGGAATCTATATTTATTTTTCACATTTTTAAAAATATTAAGCCATAAATAGGTATAATTATAAGACTAAATCAATTTTAAGCCGTAATTATTAGTAATATTACTTTTTGTAATATACTTTGATTACTGATTTCTTATTGAACATACTTTCATTAATAGTTGTTATAATTATAATGTTCTTAGAACGCCTGTGTATATAAAATTTAATATTATTTAAATATTTGCTTGCAAAAATATTTCTGTTTTGCTCTGATTATGTTGAATTCCAATTTTATCTTGTTTATGAAGTAGTTACTTGTTTATCGTCGTTATATAGATTTGGTTGAATTTTGTATCTTGTGTGCTTGTTATTTTTGCCAAAAAGAACAGCTGCCTTGAACGAACAAACTATTGGCAAAATGCGCACCGGTATAGATCTGCTGAAAAGAAACGATTTATTGTTGGTCCAAATGGAAAACTGGTTTCTACGAATCCCTGTGTGATTTTGTGTTTATTGACCACCTACGCCTCACCCTTGGTGTGGAATCGTGTGGAATATAACAAAGGTTATGATGGATAGTGAGGGTTAGGTTGGGTTTGCTGCGGATGCTTACTAAATATTTGGTGCTACATAAATACAGTACTACCTTAACATTAATAATAAAATTATATTAAGGCCACAAACGATATTTCTTTTATAAATCGAAATTTTTTTGGCGCATTTTCTTGTTAGGGAATGTATCATATTGGAATATATATATTGGTATATTATAGTATTAAAACTAGTCAGTCAAATAATTCAAAATACGTATGTTTTTATATATTATGTATGTATATATATAGGTACTTTTCAATGGTAATTTAATTTAGTATTTATGAACATGGAATTATATTTTTAATTTTAATTTAAAATTTAAACGTATGATATGTAATATATATGTTTAAAATTAATGTGCATTGGTACATATAAAAAAAAATTCCATACTAAGAAAATTTTGGTTTATATATTTTGATTTTGTGGCTCTTATATATTTGAATCAGATGTAAATTCCATCTTGAAATATCTAGATATATAATTGATCTATGATGCTGACGACAGTTTTGAATATATTTCAGTACCATTATTTTTACCCATAAATATTAGAGTTGGTATATAAACTACCTCTAGTCTTCATGCCTTTAACCATACCAATTGTTAATTACATACTTATAATTTAGTATAATTAAACGAAATTTACATTATATTTTTTATTGATGAATGATGGTGCAACTAGAATAGTGTTTAACAATATCGGCATAGTCGACATAGTGACTTCATACCCGTTAAATGTTCTATTTGTTTGCATTTCATATTTACTTATATTTTTTATATTAATAGTTAGTTTTATTTAACTCATTCGAATCAGTCTAATTAAATATTTTACCAGTTCTATTGTGGCATTATTTTAATTTTGAATCAATTTACTTTCTCGAGTTGTTATCAAAAGCCGAAAATTGAACTGGGTGGAAATTTATTTTACAAAATTTAAAATAAGACGTCATTTACAAATTTAATACATCCATTAAAATATAATTAATATACTCTTCATAAAATTCAACATTAATCTCTGTAAAATGGAGAAATCCATAAAGTATTTCGTATTTATGATTTTATTTTGTTCATTATTGAAGTTCAATGAAAATAATATTTTTATCTTAATTGTTAAAATAAATCATTCGAACGTAGCTATAATATTAAAGTACCTAGTTAAAAAAAATAAATTATAATTGTAAACTAAATGTAATTAAAAGTAATTAAAGTCAATTAATAACACCTGTTATCACGAAATGAATAAAATTTACTTGTTAAATTACTACTGTTAAGTTAAGATGGCCATTAATTGTAATTTATTAGTCTACTTTCAATTTTAATCTTTTTGAAATTAAACAGTTTGATCGATGATACATTTTTAGCGTTTTGAATGTAGTTGAAAATTATATTATGATATTCTTATAAAATTATCCTATTAAATTATTGAAGTCTATTAAAAAACATGTTCAACGCAGATTTCATATTTTATCATTAGCAAAATAACAGTTATTTTATTACCTATATGTATTATTATTTGTATTCATTCTTTCTATAAAATGAATTATTTTTAAAGTTTGATTTAATAGTAATTAAAATTGAATTATAAATTTATTTATAAGATAAATGTCTTTGAAACTAATATTAACTGTCGTTGTTCTCGTTTTATTATTTGATGGTCTATTAATTTTTCAATAAATGTCGAACACCCAGTTTAAAGGTGTTATTTGACGATTTAGTACTTGAATAGTTCTGTACAATGTGTTATTCATGATTGCGAAATTCGTAGTTTCGTAATCTATAGTAGGGATGTTGTTTTCTGTATGCTATTTTCTGGGTTTACCCTTCTTGTAGAACAATAGGCTCTAACGTTATTAATGGTACAAAAAATAACACACATTCTTTTACAGAAGAGTTCATTGTCCTCGTTTGAAAAGGGTTACCTAACGTTAATATTATTAAAGTTCGTCTAGTTTATTTCACTAAAAAAAAAGGTTAGCTGGATACGTACAATTTCTCAGTTAGTCACAGTCCACAGTTAATGTGGATTATATTTTTATTTATTTTTTATTGTAAAGATTATTTGAAATCTACGTGACTGTTCCAATAGAAATGATAAATAATACAAACTAACAATTTTGATTTATTGTCAAGTATCAAGTGCAAAAATTGACATTTATCACAATGTTTGTAGTTGCTAGAACGATATTTGATTGAAATGTTGGAAGTAAACACTTTATGCTGATTAGTTAAGTGTACCTTTATTAATTGCAAAGAAATGTTGATAGATATAATGCGAGTGATTAGAAGTATACTACGTGTGTTTTTTTGTTTTAATAACTTGCTACTTTTGGTCACAAAATATTTAATCTTTAAAAATACTTTCTATTGATATAAAGGATGTTGGTTGATAATTTAATTTCTGGTAAGCAATAAACTTTTTAATTTCTTTTTAAAATGTTTGTTGCGAGTGAATATAATAATCCAGCGATATTTATTTCTTAATTGCTATACATTATAGTTTTGCTTTATTATTTTATCAGTATTGTTAAATTATTATTATTATAATTAAATATATAGGTATGTATTGACTATTGTAGTAAGTTTGTGGAAAATAAATAAAAGTTTAGTTTTTTTGTATTTTAGGAATATTACCATTATACGAAAAATGGTTAATTTTTAACAGATCATTGAATTTAATTTGTTTTAGGTTTTAAATGAAACCATTCTTAATAAATTACAAATTATGCATATTAAACAATAATTTATTAATTGAATAATTTTTATCAAAATAATTTGTATTCATTAAATTCGAATAATTTTGTATGTCAAATATTTTTAAACGTAATAAGTTATGTATGCTTATGACATTTAAAGCTTAGGCAACCACCGACACTATAAAAGATGGATTGTAGTGTCTTTGAAAGAGTTTTCTTTTTGATATTTTTAAAGGTACAATTCAATGCGCACAATTGGTTATTCATTATTCGTTAGTGTTATGTATTTATAGTTTGTTATAAATTTATAATATTATGATCGTTTTTTTTATTTTTAGTTGTCTGCTATTCAGGTATAAAAAAGTCAGATCAGTGAAACTTCTATTGTTACATAATAATTCAGTAACAACGAATAATACTATTTTCAATTCAATAAATTGAATATTATAATAGCTGTTCATTGAAAACATGCATTTGTGATTTTTTAAAGTCATTTTAACATTGTCTTATTACAATTGCGTATGTAAATGTATAATAACGTATACTTTTTGTACTCGTGTGTATAATATATATATAGTTTATACATACATTATTTTGTATTAAGATAGTCGATAGGTCAGTAATGATGATATGCAAGCAACGTTCGGTGTCCCGGTGATGGGGAATAGTGGAAAGAGTGAAGAGCGTACTGTTGTTATTATATGCATATCCCTGTATATTTGATACTGCATTTACTTTTTATTTACGATGCATTTATTGACTGTCATTCATTAATATATTAGTATATTACCATTGTTAACTAGTGCATTTTCCTTGTATTCATCCACAAAATCCATCAATCCTATTGTAATTCAAATTTTCCTTTTTGGATTCCAGTATCTTTTAACAAAAATCTTAAAACTTCTATAATTCGAATAATGCAATCCTCACATGGCGATGACAAACCTTCTTCATGTTTTTTTGAAGAATACTTTTCGTTTAATCGCATAATTGGAAAGACGTATTAGTTTCCTTCCTCCCCTTCGGGGTTTTTTTTTTTTATTTTCTACAGGTACCTATTAATTAGTATTATAGTTTATAACAAATAATATTATTTGGATACTTCGCATTGCTTGTTAGAATTATGTATTTGATGCAAATAAATTGTATTTCAATATTTGTTTTTAGAAATTTCACAAACATTCGATAATTGTTGGTATTTATATTTTATACATACTTAAAATTAATTTAAGTATTTCTTTTTAATTTGCTTGATTCATATTTAGGTACTTACTATTAATTTATATTCATGGCATATCATAGACCATTATATAATATGTAGTACTTCCTCAATATGTATGTAGTTATAGTCATAATTTTGTATTTTAATTAATAAAAATAATAAAATTTAAATATATGTATTATATCTTAAACTAATTGTAGGTACCTACTTATACAATTTTATTACTATGTACTCATACATTCAGCCATACCACTATACGTAGTTGCGCAATTGAAAAATGTATAAATAATTGTTTTGAATTGTATTTACTATAGGTTCACCTACAATGGTAAGGTATTTTAATTATTTATAAGGCGTTTATTGAAACACTAATATAATCATACATTACCACTAATGAGTTTAAATATTTAGTATTAAACTTCAATGGAAACTTATCAATGGTTTTTTAATATTTTTTTGTTCTTCATATAATTGTATGGGCGTTGGTAACTTGCTGCACAGCGGTAGTTTCATTGATTTTTTCTCGGTAAATCCTTTCGTTGCGATATTGACGTTATCACTTAAGGGAAGTAAAATAGTAAGAGAACGAGAAAAAAAATTGACATCGAAAAAAGGGCTAACTTTTCTTGAATAAATTGCTGTATATATTTAATCCCCCTATGAGGCCCAACCGCTATTTCCCGAAGGCTATTCACCGATCGTTATTTCCATACATATAAGAAACAAGGCAGACCAGTCGGACGCTTGTTTTTCATATACAGTATAAAAATGACGTGCATATTTCTATCCATCGGAAAGGGGTGTGTTTGGTTGTGTATTGAGCAAACGGAGCAAAACACTTATTGAAAAGGGGATGAAAGTAAATTAAAATACAACTTATACATAGTTCGTGTATGAAAGACCAAAAATTATAATGCACATATAATAACGTACAAATATAGTTTTTCATTATTCGCGCTACCATACACACACAAATACATATATACTTTATACGTAATAAAATAATTTTAATGGTAGAACTTACTAATATATGTAATGTGTCAATAAAAAAATGTTTAAAATCTTATTTTTGTCATATTGCAGCAGCATTAAAAAACGTTTTAAAAGGGTTGTTAGTTTGCTTGTAATACGATTTAAGTACAAAAATACCTATTTAAATATTTTTATATAACTTTATTAAAAAATATAATTATTATAATAAATAATAAGCTTATTACAAAAATGTTTTTTTTTTTTTATATTTTAAATTCTATAGAATTTGATTGAACGTTTCCTTCGTTTTATAAATGTTAGTATATTTTATTTTTAATATTAGATTTTGAAAAGAGCGAAAAACTTATTAATGTTTGTTTCTAAAAATATGTATGTTTTTACAAAAGATCATTATTATTGCTCTTTTAATACGTTTTTAATCTTATACATATGTTTTATTAAATCATTTGTTATTAGAATTTTACAGGGTATATAAAGCAAAACACTTAGTGCGTATTCTAAAGATCTTAAATTGTTGCAATTCATATATGATCCCGTCATAAATCATCGTAAAATTCTCACCATCCCCACAAAATAATATAAAAATGTGTAGATTTTACTTAGAAAAATTTGATGTGTTGTGTGGAACGGTATTTGAAACTATAGAAATTAAAGTATTGTTATATTTCAAATTTTTTTTATAGTTATTAAGTTTAAAAGTTTTGAAAGTTAAAACTATAGCATTGTTAAATATGTATATCAAGCAAAATTAATATTATTCAAAAATCAATAATATATATTTTCAAATATAAATTTCAATAATTTCAAGATTATGAGAATTCTAAATCGTGAATTATGACGATAATACAGTACCTTTGATTTTTGGGGTATTATATAGACTTGAATTTTGATTCTGTTAGAAAACTAGCATTGATTTATAAATGTATAATTATATAAAATCAATGCTACCAAAAACATAAGTACCTATTATGAAAATGTACTTATGATTTTATTTACAATAACTTTTAATTTAAAAGCGTTTTATAATAAACACGATTTTGAGTTTAGATTATAGTAAAATTAATTATGAGTAAAATCATAATCGTTTTTCTAACAAGAGATTTTAATTAAGGATTTATTAATATTTTTTAATATATGGATATATAACAGCGATGTTCACAATACAGACCTCTTTTTTATGAACTATCCATTTATTTTCACAAGATTTTATTCGAGTGTGTAAAGGTTAAAGGCTTTTAACAATCTTAAAATATATGGGTAATATCACCAGTATATTAAATATGAAAGCCAAGTTAATATATATATATAATAAATACTTTTTTATTTCATGAATTATTTGAAAATTCACATTAACTGTATATAATACTGTAAAGGTATATATAATAAGTCCCAATGTGTTGAGAAACTTATGTAAAAGAAGTGATTAGCTTTAAATATTACTTTAGTAATTACCTATAACTACAAAGATAAATCACCTGGTTTGTACTCAGGTTTTAATGTATAGGTAAATATTTTTAATGATGCAATTTAACTGATTTAAATTAAATATTTAACATAAAGGTAACTTTTTTTTTTGCTATTTGTTTTATGAACTATACATTTCATTTTCTTACCCACATAGTATTAATGTATGGTAGTATTAATGATTAAAAAAATATGATTAATTATTACTAATTTTGAAAAGTAACAAATTTCAAGTAATAGGTATTTACTTCGAAAAAATATTATAAATATGGCTTTTTGTCCTAAAATATATGCTCTGCTTTAAAGTTCATTCGTGGGCTAAATTTTAGAAATCAGTGGGTATTACTTAAATAAACAAAACGGATGTGTAAGAATTCTTTGTTTATCATTTAACAAACTAAATCATTAATAATACGTAATGAATGTATATAAATATTAACTAATCTTATTTATTAAATAAAAAATTCAATTCTCAATACCGCAAAAATCCATTTAAATTGTGTGGGTTAAAATAATAATGACAAATCATTTTTATTATACACAATGGTTTAATTTATTCTCAAACAAAATTAATGAATACATATTTTACAGTGTATAATCATAGTTTCAACTTTGGAATTTAAGGCATTAGGTATAATATAACTAATAAATTATTATAAGAATAAGAACTATGGAACCAATCGTATATATTGTCAAGTGTAAATACGATATGTTTACTTGCAGTCTTTATTATTATAATTTAGACAAACCTTGAATAAGTTAAATAAATTCCAGCATTATCCAATACTTATTATTTTTGTTTGAACAAAAGAGGAAATTATATTTTAACCTTATATTAATTTTATTTGTAATTAGAGCATTTTCTTAGAATTAGAACGTTTCTAGTTAGGGGATACAAAACATTTTTGAATGTTCGTTTAGTTCTTTCAAATCGTAATTGTATAAACCTATATGAATAATTGAAAAAAATAATTTCTAATTTATTAAAACTATAGTTAAAATTACCTTCAATGCTTCAATAAAAATATAATCCTTTTATAAGTATCAAGATTATATTAGTATTACACCTATGCCGTATTACGTCGTAGAGTAACCAGCGTGGCGAACAACAAAACCGTTATCGAACATGAATTTTAAACTAGGTATATTATAAAAAAAAAAAAAAAACAATAAAGAAATCGTTTCTATATCACAGAATATAAATACGTTTAGATCATATAATTTTCCTGTATAAGTAAAAACGTAAATATGTAATCGGCGAATATTTTAAAATTAAAATTCCCCGGTATCCGATTGCATCAGTGTCGCTACGAAGGTATAAAACAAAGAAGCTTGATTACCATAAATTTGGATTTCCAGAAATTCGAAATTACTACTCGTATGTGTCCCTTGATTGCAAGCGTGTGTTGTGTGTGTTTGTGTTAGAAGCCGACCTACGGTAGGTAACAACCATCCAAATAAAAAATAAAAAACCGGTTTGCACAGTAATACTAAAAAAAACTCGTGCCCCCGTTGATTATTTGGCCTCAAACAAATTCGCCTGCCGAATACAGGCAATAACTTGAGTATTTTATAGTATTATGAATTTTTTCGTTGTAAATTATGTTAAACTTCGTAATAATTGTGATTGATTCAAATATTATTTTATTTTATTATTTATACATGTATATTAAAACAGAACTTTGTTTATTTTGTAGTGTACAATTTTTGTAAATTTCGAATTAAAATTATTATTCTTATTGCGGGGTAGGTAATATTTATTTAGATGGGTAGAGATAACGCGAGGGATGAAAACGCTGTTAAAAGGAACGCGTGTTGGTAAAGAAGTAATAAAAAATCTACAATGATGATGGCATTGGACTTGTAAACATGATAATAAGGAGAGTTCGGAAATATCCATCAGCTATGGCACACGTGGTTAGATACGATGATAAAAGACTTAATAGACCACTCGAAAACAACTGATGTTACACAGTGGAGGTCATCGTCAGGATATATATATTTATATATTTTTTTTTTTTGTGTTTGTTTTCATTTACTGATGGTGAATCTTTAAATACTTCGAAGATAACTTATCAATTATTGTTATTCAGAAAAATAGAAACGGTTTTTATCAGTTATCATCAGTTATCAATTATCATGTAATAGTGTTTTATCATTTCGATTCGAATATCGTCCGTACAAATAAATTAATGAATAAATCGTTAATTGAATAGTAATTTCCGTTTTGACTTATTAAATTTGATTTCAGGAGCGAACACAATGAATATATTAATTATACCTATAATACTTATTATGTGCGTGTTAATATAAGTGATTTATACGTCAATGCGTCTTTAATATGATTATGCCTTCAGTTTAAATTAAGAAATTCATGTCATCAATATTAGGCATCAAATGAAATACTATACACTATGAAAAACAAATTTAATTGTTAAAATATTATTTAAAAGCAGAAACGTGGCCGTGATTGTTATATTATTTTTGTTACTTTCAATTTACCGTTGTATAAAACAGTGTTTTGTAGTTTATGCGGGATACCGAAAACGACGAGTTAGTGGGATAATTTCTCAATATATTGATGTATATACTATGTACACTGTACACATATATTTATCGTACGATTTGATACAATACCAATTGATTGTATTGTTCGCGTAGTATAACGATGTGTCTCGGAGGGAAGGAGCAGGAGATTAAACATATTGGACACACGTGGCTTACTGTTTATAACGTACTCGAGAAACAGATTTTAGGACACGCGCACTGTTAGGATGTGGACGTATTTGGGGCTGTGGCGGAGGCAGTCACCGCTACCGCTACCGCTTTCCTCTCTCGGTATTTAATGTGCTTTCATTGATCCGCCCTAGTGCATCTTTTCTGGCCTTTTTCATTCTTAAAACTTTTTTATATTATCATTAAACAAGGTGGTATGACACATGGACCACCTTTTTATCCACAGGGGTTTTATAACGTTTTTGAGTGCGGTTGAGCTGATGGCGCTAAATTAACTATTAAAATAATAAGTAACCTACTCTTTTAATACACTTAATATTCGTAGGTATATAGTATTACATACGTATACGAATATCGTTAATGGTTGTAATTTTTACACACGCTTTATATACTTCGATTTCAGAAATATTTTCTTGCCAAACGGTGGAACATATAGATATTATTTAAAGTAACTATTTGTACTTCTTTACCCGAAAAAAAAATAACGTGGTACTGGATAGAAAACGGAACGACTATAACAATATTAAAATCGATATAATATATATTATAACGTTGAAAAAGATTATTAGTTTTATTTTTGAAAATATCCATAAAATAAATTGGCTGTCCACAAAATCTTAAAACTTAAATACAAAATGCATTATTAGTTGTGCTTATTGCAATTAAAAAAATATCAAAAATCGCTTGTCACAAATTTTTTTTATAAGCCTCTAAAGTTCATATTTTTATGAAATATGTCAAAATTGCAATAGTTTGCATGTTAAATATTTTGTATTGTTTAGGAATTCATAATGTTTTTGGTATTTATAGTTAAGGTTCAAAATTTTAAAACAAGGTTATTCATAAGTTTTTTTTCAAATAACTTTAAAAAAAATTCTACCCGACCTTCAGAAAACATTTTTATGACCATCTGAAATTTTAATTTTTAGGAAATTGCATAAAATAACGATTTATCCTTAAACGACTTTAAATATTTGTTACTATTTTAAAAGTATAGGTCGTAGAAACTTAAAATTCTTATTAGTTGTTTATATTGGCATTTTCTTTTCATGATATTTTACTAATTTTTAAGCTATCTATAAGTATTTGAAATATTGGATTTTTTAATTTTAATTTTTATAATTGTTGATAAATATTGACATAACATTACATTTGAAATATAAAATAATATTAAATTTTATATGCCTATTCTAGAATAAAAAATCATCTCCGTTCAAAATCTTTTTTCGTATACAATGATACCTATCATTGCATTCAAATTTAATACATCAATTATAATGACCTATGAACCAGGTCCACTATACCCCCTACTGAACAGCAAGGCAAGTTTCCGTTCGGTTCTAAATAAAAATATTAAAAAAAAAACAATAATGTATTTTGGTTGTCTTATTCTTTATATTATGTGTAACATAGCCACATAGGTAATATATTGTTCACCGAAATGTACGTGTTGAAAATATTGTTAAGATAAGTGTTTCGTTTGAATAATGAATAACTTTTGGAGAACATTAATAATTTATTGTTCTTTTGGTATTTAATCATATATTATATCCAATATCTCTTGTAAATATCATTAAAAAGAGAATTATAAACACGTAATACGTATGCATTTAATTTATTTATCAAATTTGAAATAACATACCATTTGTTTAAACATTTAAGTTTTTTATGTAATTAAATAAAAAAAGTTATCTATAAATAAAAAATTTGCGATATTTTATAAAAAGGAACATACATAAAAAATTAATTACTATGTTTTAGAATAGAGTTTCTTCGTTACAGAATTCTTAGTAATATGCATTTTTTTCTCATCGATATCCGCATTGTATAGTATAATAAATTGCATTGTAAGTATTTATTTTTTGATTTGAGTTATTGAAAGATAATTCAAATGAAAAATATCCAATATATGTTAACATTTATATATTTTGTAACCGAACACTGATAAAAATTTTCAAATAATTTTTTTTTTTAAATTTGATTATAATTTATGGTAACTTACATCATTATGTGGTACATATTTATAGTACTCATATTCTATACGTTTTATAATCTTCCTGAATTAATAAATGTGTTAATTTCACGTAGGTAGATACATTATTCAGGTTTCGAAAATCTTCATCGTTTTAATTTTCTTTCAATTAATATGATTTAATTATTAAGTATTTATTTCAATTTAAAGTATTTACATGTTATCTTTTTATTATTTAAAAATGACTTTAAAGTACCTATCAAACTATTGTTATATTGTTTATTAAATCCACTGTATTGTATATGTCTGTTCAGACTGCAATTATTGTTAACTAACTTAATGTGTAATTTGTTTTTATTTGTTATACAGTTCAAACGGACACAGTCGCCGACATTGTACCCAACTCAGCATGGATCGAAGAACCACCGGACCTAGCAGTTGCAATCCGAGATAAACCATACACATTACTATGTCATTCGGCCCTGCCAAATGTGACGTATCAATGGATGTACAACAATCACATTTTGGATCTAGTCAATGACTCGCGTCGTAAAATTCTTTCCAATGGCTCTCTGTTTTTTAATAAAGTACGTAAATTACAAATTCCGTACGTTTAAGTATATATTGTGTTTGATGATTTGGGTTATTCATTCAAGCTTTGGCGAAAAATTATTTCAACTTTATTGCAATTATTGTGTGAAGATTGATTATAATTTATCATATAAATTACTTTATAATGTAGTTGGTTAGAAAGTCAATTACTTGATGCATAATATTATACAACTACTATACATGTACAATGTCAGATAGATATTTTAAATTTTTCAAAATTTAGAGAATATCATCTTGAAAGTCTTTAGAGACTTAGGATGCTCATCTAATATTATGGAATGATGGATTATATATAAATAGGGTTTATCATTAGTTTGTATAATAGAGAAAGTGTGAGTTAGAATATAAAACCAACATCAATGAGAAATACCTAACTGCATTATCCATTTCACCATTTAAAGCTTTAAATTATTATAATTAAAAAATCATTAATTCGATGTTAGATTTGCGTGTATCAACATTTCTAAAAATTATATTATAATTTAAAATTAACATCACTGGTAGCTTGGAGAACAAAAGTTGCCACTACTTTGACAAATAAGAGGGAGGTAGAACTATTAGTATTATTAAAATAAAATTATGCAAAATATAATATATTTTACATTACTTATAACTAGAGCTGGGATTTATATTTAAATATATTCTTTTACTGAAATATGATAAATAAATTATGGCAAATGATAAATAAAAATTGGCAAATAAAATTATTCCATTTAATGTTGTTTAACTCCCGAAAAATTATCATCAAATTATATTTTTATTTTAATTTTAATAATATGGTTATTTTTAGGTGTTATATAAAAAACCAGGCGACGCGGGTTCATATAGATGTATAGTACAAACTTCTCATGGCACCATTGTCTCAAAAACAGTTACATTGCAGATCGCAGGTAAATATTTTCCATATTGAAAATTAATTATCTATGCGATAACTACAATAGTTCTATAAGCCATTTAGTTTTGTATTTTTTTTAGATAACTTGATTTGATTGTTATTATTATTGAATTTTATTGTGGCATTCAAATTATACGGGTCGTATACCTCAATGTTAAAATCTTTGTATAGTACGCAGTTTTAATTTAAATCTTGTTAGTTCAATGTAATCAAAGAATCTAAGAACATATGAATGTGGTAGGTATATATAGACTTATGCTCAGAAGTAAAAAATTACCATGAATCGCGTCATACATGTCATTTTGACGGGAAAATGCGAATTTTTTTTTACGCGCTAACTTGTAATAATACGATGACAACGAATGATGGTATTATGTACGTTTCCAATTATTATTTTTTCAGTGTCCAACTAGTACTCTTAATACCAAAAAGTAAAGTCACGTAAAAATATAATCCCGTGTATATTTCCATTTTTGACAACAATTTGTTTTCGTCTCGCTCGATTATTTAATTGTACGTGACAGTATTGAAACGTATGGAGCGTATAACGTATATTTTTTTTACCGATGTTGAATGTTGATATATAGTTTTAATGGAATTTTAACTGTGGATTAGTAGTAGGTACTGTTTATACGTTCCAAATATTTCCTATATATTTAATAGCTGTATGCATTTAGAATGAATATTATTAATTATAATTAACTAAGTGCAAAAAATATCGATGATATGTCTCGAGGAATATATTTAATACTACCTACATAATAATATTAATGTGATAGCCATTTTTGTGTAAAAAATATCCTTGATTTAGATCAAAATATTTTTATTTTATTTGTTTTATTAATAAAAATGTAATATATTATATTTTAATTACTATTAAATTCATATTATGTTGAATAAGAATTTATTTAAAAAAAAATAACGATTCACATTATTTTCTTTTCTTTGTGTTCAATTTTCAAAGTTGAATATTGATAAAAAAAAAAATTAAATTATATTTATACTTATAACATGTATAACTATAATATTATAAATATTTGTTTTCAGTTTTTCGTGACTTCGACATATCTCCGAACAATGTAACAGTTAGCTCAGAAGCTAGTCGTTCTGTCATTCGACTTTTTTGTCATATTAATTCCACTCCCGAAGCAACTATTACATGGCTGAAAAATGATGCTGTTGTATCTAGTAGCAAAAGGTAAATACTTATAAATTGTATAAATTGTGTTATAAGATAATTTTGGTTATTTAAATTTTTTTTATCCATAATTTAAATTATATTTTTCCATAGGTTTATAACAAAAGTTCCTGGTGTTTTATACATTAAAAACGTTATTGAGAATGACGCTGGAAGTTATAGGTATGTAATTAAATATAAAAATATACACGTATAAGTATATATATTTATATTACTTGTTAAGCATTTCACCTCTTTTTTTAGGCTTAAATTTTGCATTTTTTCAATTTTGATTTATGGACATTTTTAGTATACTATAATACATAGATATTTGTACCTATTAAGAAGCATCCTTTGGCAATATCAACTTTTATTTTTCAAATTAATACTACATTTTATACACAGATATTTATTCAGTTATTTAAATTTTTTATGTAAAATTTGGACTAGTACTTTTGGATTGAATGAAATTTAAGTTGTGTATATTGTGTATAAAATAATGTATATAATGTTATTTTCATTTTGTATAGTAAGTGTACCATGATAAGCATTATGATTAAATCTGCTTTATCTTGAAGCAGTAGCAAATAGTAATTATATCAAATAACAAATTACTTTATAATATCATAAATGAATAAAAGCTTAATTATATGGATGAAGGAAATTATATCAAGTTATTCATAATTTAATTAAAATTTTTTTGGAGGTACTTTTTTGGTCTAAATGTTGACGAAGTTACATTTAAAATTCTAAAAAAAATAACTGAATAATTTTATTCATAAAAAAAAAAAAAAATGATGTTTCCACTTGATAAACAAAAGTAAATACTGCCATCAGATACTCCTTAAGAGGTTCTACAAATCTATGCTTTATTGCACACTTTTTTCTTTTTATTTTTCTATGAATTTGAAATTGAAAAAATGCACAATTTAATCATAAAAAGTGAAATAGTGGAGCATTCTTAAAATTCACCCTATATATGTGTATATATAATTGTTACTACATCAGCATATTATATTATATTTTATGATTTTGTGTGTAGATGTATGGCAAAAAATTATCTATTAAATAAGACAAGATTAAGTTATGCTGGACATTTGAATGTTGAAAAGATTAATGCAGAATCTTCTGGATCGCAGTCAGTTATTCAACCTCTAGCATTTATTTCACCAACTCATTTGTACCATGATGTTAAGTATGTAATAGCAGGTGACAATATAACATTCGAATGTGCTGCTTCTGGTGTTCCATCTCCTCAGCTCAATTGGTCATTTATTACTTCTACAGGTAAACTAAAAACAAAAATCATGAATTAATGATTATTTTTCTTTATTACTTCTTTTTTTAATTAGTTAATTAATTTTCAAATAATTGTTGTATAGGAAATAAACAGAACGCTAAGATTGGTGATGAAGAATTTTTTGTGAATATATTAAGTTTAACTAATGTGAGTACAGAAAACTCAGGGGTTTATACATGTCTTGCATTCCAACCTGGAATAAGATGGCCAGATTTTGCACACACTCAAGTAATTAAATAAATATATTTTTGTATTTCAGTGTACTATTTTATTTAAAAGTTTTGATTTTTATAGACTTTTCGATTAGAAGTGATGATGCCTCCTATTATTACTACTCGCCCAGAAACACAAACAATGCCTATTGTGAAAACTATTCGTTTTAAATGTGGAGTGGATGGCAATCCGTTTCCTGATATAGCTTGGTATCATAATGGTGAACGTTTAAAATCAAATGGTAAATTTTTTTTGCTTTAATTATGGTATTGACCTTTGTTGACAATATTTATTCTTAATTATAGGTCGTGTTAAAATCAAAGATAAACAATTTTTAATAGTAAGTAATACAGTATCAAAAGATTCTGGAATCTATCAATGTTTTGCCTCAAATGAGTATGGAACTACATGGGCAGGAGCGTTGTTCACCATTAACCCATCTCCATTTGAACCAGCACCACCTACAAATATCAGTTGTCGAACATTGTCTCTTTCTCAAATTCAGTTGTCTTGGCAAAAGTCTCCAACAGATGTTTCAAATGATCCACCTATTATTTTTCGTGATGATTCTATCCAACTTGTTCCTTCTCACAGTGGTGTTTCATCATCATCTACAGTTTCTAATGATAAAATGAATAAAATTATCAGAATATATACAGTGCACTATATGCTTACAGGTAATTTTATATTGTAATTGTTGTGGGTGCGAAATTTAACTTTATTTGGATTACAGATGGTGGAGATGAAGTACAAAATATCACTGAACACCATTCTATTATTATTGAAAATCTTAAACCCTATCAAAATTATACTTTTTATGTCAGAGCCTACAATGGTAAATCAGGATCTGATGAATCTCAAAAAGTTATCTGTGGAACTGTAGATAAAAGTGTGTACACATTTATTTTAGAAGTTTTACTTTTATTTTTATAAACTTACAACAATTTATTTTTATAGTACCACAAACAACTCTGGACTTAGCTATTTCTGCACTTAGTCCAATATCATTAAGTGTAGAATGGTCTGTTATTAATGTGAATTTGATTAATGGAGCAGTGACTCAATATCAAGTAATGTGGAAGCTACATCATAGTTCATCTAATTACATACAAGTGTTGCATGAAAATACTAGACAATACACAATTACAGGTAAATTATGATTATAATTGTATAAGTCAAAATTATATTTTAATTAAGTGTAATAAATATTTATTTTTATTAAAGTATATTATTGACAAATATTTTATATACCCTAGGTTTAAAGCCAGGTGGACAGTATGAAGTAAAAGTATTAGGTATAGCTAATAATGGTCTGCCTAGCATTGATTTTCCATGGCGTTTAATTGATTTACCAGCTGTTGATCCTTCACTGCCTACACCTGATTTAACATTTACTATTGGACCAACAATTGAGGTTTGTGTTTTTTTTTTATCATAAAATTAAAACTGTTGTTGATTTTTGTGATGCATTAACATATACAACATGCATTCTACTGTAATAATATTATAGAAGTATACATTTTAACATTAAAGTTTAATTTAATTTCATCAAATGTACTTGTAGCTTTATTGGTCTGTTAAACATCTTGAATTTGACTATTATAAGTTAATGTATCATGTTACTGTCCAAGCAAATGAATCAGCAATGTCATTATTTAAACTCAAGCCAGACCAAAATCATCATATAATTAATTATACAAGTAAGTAATTCATCGTCAAATTATGTTTGTGCATTTATAATAAAAAAATATTATTTATTGTTTAGGTGATTTAGAAGTTTATGAAGTATTATTAAATTGTGTATCCAATAATGGACAAGGAAAATCAGTATCCAGAACTATTGCAGTAGTATTAGATATATTATCTCCTCCATCTCAAATTGAAGCTGTAGCTACGTCCTTTCACACTCTAAATTTATCTTGGATTCCATCAGATTCTTCTGATTTATCCTCTTTAATGTTCATTATTAACTACAATTCAGTATCTAATTCTTCTCAAAATTCTACTACAATTGTCACTGACCTGTAAGTGATAATGAATATTGAATGAAATAAATGAAATATTAATAAGATTATATATTTTTATTTTAGGGGTGTAACTTCGTTAGCAATATCTGGACTAAAACCTTACAGTTTATATGAAATAAAAATATCTACTTTTGATAAAAATAATAGAAAAAGTGAATTTAGTCAAAAGATACAGATACGCACACTTCAAGGAGGTATATAACATAAAAAAACTTAATGTTTTGCCTTGAAATTATTAATATATATAGTATATTTTTCAGTTCCTGGTATAGTAGAACAAATAGAGTGGCATTGGATAAATAATTATACTGTTCGTATTACTTGGGTTGAGCCAATTAATTCAAATGGTGTGATTATAGGTTATTATGTCTTATACACATCCGAACTGCATGTGCCACCCACGTCATGGCAACAATTAAATGTTTCGCAGCATAAACACTCATTAGATGTATGTAAAAGATTTTTTTAAAATTAAATGACTAATTGTTTTAACCTATTTTAATCTTTATTACAGTTGAGTGGATTGAATAATAACACTCAATATTTTTTCATGGTACGTGCTGCAACTGATGCTGGATTTGGTCCGCAAAGCGGTATTTTTTCCATTAGACCTTTAACTCTACTTGTTAGTTATCCAGTCAATTCCAAGTATCCTGACGATTTTCCGACACTTTACATGAAAGATGAACAGCTATTGGGTATTGTCATTGGTTGTGTAGTAGGAGTTTGTTGCATACTAATCTGTGCTACAAGTATTGTATTGAAACGCCAATGTGTTAAAGCTGAAAGAATACAGGACCCTCAACATAACTCATTGAACAGTGATATGGCATATTGTACTCAAAATCTTCAACCATTCACTGTCGATAGTGTGCAACATGAGGAAAGTGTTCCTTTAACTGATGTTCATTATATAACTAGGCATATAGATGGAAAAGCTCGATATTCAAATAATATTTCTGGTATGGCATTATTGCCACTTCTAGACCAAAGTAATGTGGGAAATAATGATTCAACAAACATTCATATTATTGAAAACCCTCAAGTGAGTTTATTCATTTAAATATTATACATTTTGTTTACTTTGGCTAATTTATATTGAATAACCATTGCTTATTATTAATAACTATTAGCTAATATTTTTGTACATTATATATTGTAGTGTACTGTTGATGTGGACGGTTATGATGTGGACAGTTTGTTAAGTGAATCAGCTGAAGGTGGGGCAGGCACTGAAGAGTCTGGTTGTAGTGACCCATTACCTAAAAACCAGAAATGTGGTGATTTCAGTGTAATTGACGATGGATTTCATGAACATGTTGAGTTAAATAAAATGCTGGTCAGATAATTTGTATTAGAATGGTCTTAAATGATATGTCAAAATACAACTGGAAAATATGTTGCTCTAGAGTCTACTATATTAATTTTAATGTGCTACATATTGTATGACATCGCCAAAATATTATACTTTGGTTTCTACTCACATCACATTAACTCACATCACTCGCATTATATTGACAAAAAAAAACCTTGTCAAAACTGGTTATAGTTTGTACATGTCTAAGTTAGTTATTTTAAGATTTGTTTTATAGAAATAAACCTAGGATTTTATCATTTAACAAATGATTAGGATTATGTATAACTTTCTAAAACATTTGTTTTATTATTTTATTTGCTATTATGTTTAACTATTTACACATATTCATTTTTAAATTTGATTTATTTGTATTTTATGTTTTCTTAAAAATTTAATATTTTTTTTTTTTCTAAATTAAGATACCGTCTCTAATTTTTAACTATTATTTTTAATTGTTTTATTATTCACACATAAAAGTGAGATACATACGTACATTAAAATAATATTGTTAACATAGTATATAAGTGTTTTCCTGAATATTATATCTATTTTTTTAGAGTATTTAGTTGATAGGTTTCACTTGTACTATAGTACAAATATATATTTTATATCTTCATGATATTCTGAGTTCTATCGAGTAATTTGGTATCAAATGATATTAATAGCATTCTTAAAATGTTTTCATTAAATTTTTGTACTTTATATTTTGTAATAACTTTTATTATAGTACATCTATATCTTTTTTTATCAACCAAATGCTTAATAGAGATTTATATAATCTTATTAAATGTTCTGTTGTGAAAATCACTATATATAACTCCTCTTTATACAAGAAGTATATTTCGAGAGAATTTTCATCGAACACTGAGGTTTAAGAATTTCATCACTTTCTCAAGTATATTTTGGAAAAATAATCCACAGATTTCTACTTTTTGACACTGTTCATTTGTGCATTAATCATTGTTAAGCATATTCTTTTTTTAAGAGATGGCAGCTGACAATCAAAAGTATAACTTGGGTTGGAATAATTCACTTAATAATAACAGGTATAATGTGTAAGTTATTGTATAACAGAAAAAGCGAACAGAATTAATTTTTAATATTGTGAAAGTTAAACATAATTTAGCATTTTTGCTGGTATGATATTATTTTATTATTAATTAATATTTAATTTTTTAAAGTACAACAATAATATTTTATACTATATTATATATATATTTGTGTATGTAGTTCCTATTCCCTTGAATACTGTGAAAGAGGTTTAACATTTTTAACTAGCGGAATACTTTATAATGGAACAATTTTTTTTTTTAGAGACATAATGGATCTCAAATGGCACTTACTTTTGAAAAAGTTTTTTTTTTTTATGTTTTGAGCTAAAGACATCACACATAAGAGTCAATTACATTTTTACTTTGGCACACATTTTCTATAATACCGTTTCCTTGACACATTCCAAAAAGATTGTGATTTAAATATTCATATATATATATATATATATAACAATTAAATATATTATAATTACAATCCCTGAGAACATTGTTACATCTTTTATGTACTTATTGTATATTCAAACTATTTTTTTTTATCTATTATTATATTTTTTTTTTTTTTGTTACATTTAAAAAAGTACAAAATATTTTTTTAAGTTGCAACTTAATTTTTTAAGTTTTATTTATTTATTTATTTATTGTTAAGTTTCTACTTGCCAACATTCATTTTTATTCAAAAAAACAATTAAGAAATATCTTATGTTTTCTGAAGTATATTATTGAATTTGTAATATTATGTGTGAACTTTCAGAATGTGATCATGAAACAAAACCAGATTTTTTCATTACAACGAATATAACTTTGTAAAATATATTGATACTTCAAAAGTACCTGATAATTTGATTAAAAATGTAATGTAACACATACTTATATATTTTGTAAATTGTGTTGCATCTTTTAAAGATGAATACACAATAAACATTACACTATTATTGCTAATTTTAAATTTATATACATTTTTAATTGTATGTATTTGTATATTCTATCATTATTAATATTTATTAAAATAGTTAATAATCAGTGGCTCCTGCATAGCTGTATTTTAAATGTTACATGCGGAACTCGTTTTTTAAATTTATTTCAGTGAAATATTGCCTATTTTGATGCTCTTTTATCAGCATAAAAATATAAAAATTTATGATTTTTATAATAATATATTATTTTGGTATTTTTTGCCAATTCTATTTCTATATAAACAACAATTTGTCAGAATATTTTATTATTATTATTAAATTTAAATGTTTAAATTATTTTTAATTCAAGTTTAACGTTTGTTTATTTAAAAAATATTACAATAAAATTGTACTTGTTCAAAAAAAAATAAAATTATCAATTCTTTGTACATTTTTCAACATATTTTTGTATGGTAGCTGTTAGTAAGTTGAATATTCAGGGCCTTTTTTTGTAGCTCATCAAAAGTATACTGTTTTGAATTTATGATAACTTTAGCTCTAAGTGTATGGATAAAGCTCATATTTTAAGGTGCTTCGATTAAAATTTTAAACAAATATTTTATTACTCATCGTGTTAATATGTATTTATATAATACTGTATTTGTAAAGACTGCCACAACTAAAGAAAAATGTATTGGAATATTATTTTGTACAATAGTTGTCAATATATTTGCTCCATTTTTAACCCTAATTGATCTGTTTGTAAGAGAAAAAATAGTACAAATTTTTTTTCATTGTTTGCTATAAATATAATGCTATATAATTTTATATTTTTGCTTTAAACACAATAATCTGTCTTAAAGTTATTTTACAAATTGTTGTTTTGTATTTATTGTTGTTGCATTAAAATAAAAACAAATTTTTACATAATATTTAGTTTCTGAAACACATTTTACCATAAAGCAATAATGCTATTGTAAATTGTTTCTTGAATTATGGTACTTTTTCTTTTATGATTTGGCAATTATTCACAATATGTTAAATACCATATATTTTATAATATTTTACCAAATATGATATTATTACGTTTGTTTTAAGTATATTGTATTTGTATTTTTTTAATTGCAGTTTGATTTAAATATCTACCTATACCTCATTAGATTAGTCAGTCGTTGCAGTTTTGTTTATTATTATTATTATTATAATTATAATTATTATTATTATTATTATTATTATTATTATTATTATTATTATTATTATTATCATTATTACTATTATTTTTATTATTAATTTACGTTAATTTTACCAATTATTGAGACGAGTTTATGTTCTTTTGTGTTGTACATGTACATCATTTATATTTTGATAAAAACTGAAAATGAATAAATTAAACATTTATTAAACAACTACGACTTTTGTGTTCATGCAAATAATTTTTTTTGCTCCATCCATCAACACTGCATTGTCGTGTTGTAATGGAGTTGTTGTATCTCGCCTTTTTTCCCCATAAAAGTACAGTCTAGGTGCAACATGATATAGGCGAACGTGGTTTGAAAATAAAACGGTTATAAATAGTCCCCGGGAATGTTGGCCATCAGTGGGTCAGCTGCCAGAGAAGCACATATACTTCAGTCGATTCTCGTTTGCACTTTCGTTCAGGATACACGTTAGCGAACATTGTAACAACGCTCACACAAAATGGTAAGTGCTTGAAATTATGACTTGCTAAACATCACGACCATTCATTGTTTTACTTTACTTACCTATATTATTATATAGTGTTTCATACATATTTAGTAAAATTTTTTTTCGTACACAACTATTAATAATTATTCTTTCAGGCCGACCTGTCGAAAGCAGATATTGAACGTGAGCATACTCTTATTGTTATTGCATCCGCCGTCAACAATACGAAATTTTAAACATCGATCTTATCGAATTATTTATTGTGTATAATGTTTAGGTGTGGACTTCGTCTGGGGAATCTACGACAGCACCAACGAAGGCGTCGACGCTTTCTATTTGGGTGACATCCTCCGCGCTCTAGAACTGAACCCAACATTAGCCACCATCGAGAAGTTGGGCGGTACCAAGAAGAAGGGTAAGGATCGGTTCGGTCGAACGTACCGGGAACTGCGACCATGTCGGACGTTACACCGACCGTTATTCCGTGCGTGGTCTGTTTAGGTGAAAAGAAATTGTTGGCCGACGAGTTCTACCCGATTTTCTCTCAAGTGTTGAAGGACAAGGATCAAGGAGTATACGAAGATTTCATCGAGTGTTTGAAATTGTACGACAAAGCCGAAGACGGTCATATGATCGGCGGTGAATTGACACACATCCTTTTGTCCCTCGGTAAATGAAAATGCTTGTAGTAATTAAACTGCGGTTCGGAACGTGCGCGTGCAGTGTTTGCGGGCGAATAGTTTACCGGTAACATTCACATTGTCGGTTTTCAGGAGAGAAATTATCCGATCAGGAACTCGACGAAGTCGTCAAGGACTGTTTAGACCCCGAAGATGAAGACGGTATGATCCCCTACGTTCGTAAGTAATCGATTTTTATTACTATCATCGAACCATTATTATAGATGTTGTTTCGACATTAACATTAATCATTATGTATTATGTAAATCGATCGTAAATAATCAAGATCCTTTAAAAAAACCACCTTATTAAAATGTTTTTCAGCGTTTATTAAAAAAGTGATGGTCCGCCTGAGCGACATGAAATAAATTCCATTTTAAGCGTTTAATGTTAAAAACAAAAAAAAAAACCAAATAAAATTTAAACTACCCATCCGGACCTATTTGTAAGTGAAAAAAACCGCTTTGACCAAAACTATAATGTGACGTCTTCTGATTTTTTTACTCATGCTTAACGTTTTTTATCATATTATTATCTTACATAATAATACAATATTAAACGCAATGTCAGTCAATAAATAACATGACAGTTCTATTATGCTTAACATAAATAGCGATGAACTTAAGATACGTGCGTAACTACCATATAGTCGTGCGTTAATCGCCGTTTTGAAAATTTAACTCTCAAAATATTGAAAAAAATCAATATGATTGAAAATGCTCAACATTTATGTTTTGTTAAGGGCTTTTTTTCTTTAAAAAACTTGACGATTCAGGAATATTTTATTCAAACATTGAGCGTGTCATTTCTTTGTTTTCTTCTTTACATGACGTGCATTAACACTCGTATACTCTTTTTTGCATTTTGAGTGGCAATTTTGTTGTATAACAATGCAACAATCTACCATGGTTAGCCAAGTACTTTTGATTTTTGTATTTTATTTTGCTACTGATTTATTTTATGCCATTTTTTATTTATTCTTTTTTCTTTTCTCGCGGAGTCGTTTATTTTGTAAACGACTTGACGAAAAAACAAATGAATAAACATTTTGCACTTCGCTCGCAATCTATCATATAGTACACTCTTGCGGAGTTCAAAAAAGCTTGTGTCAAACATTTTTATATTAGTAGTGTCTAATGAAAACGAAGCTAATACAGTTTATAGTAGATTATTTTTGAACGCCTATAAATATGTTTTTTTTATATATTTTTTTAAACGTTACGTTTCCGCTGTGCAGTGGACTCGTATGCGTAACATATTGTTGTCTATTTTGCTTATAGCTTCTGCTGTAGCTGTTTAGCGTTTGACGCGCTGCTGATTTCTATTTTTAACGTCACCCGTTGACCGCACACTCTAAACTTGGCGTCGGCGATTATTTTTTTTGTTTCAGCGTTTTTGGCCCGAGTTTGCGGAAAACCCTTACCAGCCGACGACAATCCGTTCATTAAATAAATCAACGTGTATATCCAATCATAAGCAAATACGCGATATTTATTATTAACATATTATTATTGTCTACATTCTACAAGCTCACATCCGCTACACAATGTTTTACAATATGATAATTAATTATTATGGAAGGTTTACAATATTTGTAAAAACTCACATTATTTATTTTAAATATATTATAGACAACGATTAATTAAAAAATAAGAAAAAAGTGTTAGTTCTTGAAAGCATTCAAATGGTGTTTGTTTTTATCGTCCTTTTTTTTTTAATTATGTAGGTATTATTAATATTTTTTTCCATTGAGCAGTCTCCTCGGCCAACTGTAACGGTGCCAGTGATGAATTTAGATTTAGAAACGTGGCCATTACTGTGTACGTCACGCACCTATTACACTGCTTGACGTGTTGCCAATTTTTTTTTAAATATTTTAGCGGTGATGCGTTTAATTATTTTACTTCGTCGTCGTAACACGGCGGTCCGTGTATGCAATTCTTCGACATTGGTGTGTACGAGCGTATTGTGGACAGCAACGGTATATCGCGTTCACACTGAGCGTTATTCTTATTACAAATGCAAAAAAAAACCTTAGGCTACTGGAATGTTATACAAATATTATAATTATGTCGTTTGACTGATACTTTTCCACGACAGTTACGAGTTCGTCTATACAATCGACAAGCGTTCGTGAATAGTAAAAAAAAAATGTTGAACCCATGTCTTCTATTTATTGATATGAATTTATGGAAATCGTAAGTAATGAAAAAAAGAAACATTTTTTAATAAAAAAAATATCAATATGGTAACAATAAAAAAACGTATCTGCAAACACCAGCTTTTGCGTCGTTGCCAACTTAGAACAACTTAGAACAACTGTTGATCGTTTTTATGCGCATCGTGCGCATTACACAATAATTTTGACCACTTTTTTAGGCTGTTATCTCTACGAAACAAAATCATAATGCAACGAGCGTACAAATTAAACATTTAAATCGCGTTCAGATGGTGAATGGATCATCGTAATCGAAGTAACGACACTGCGGTGACCCTGAAAACCGATGACTTTTACACATCGTTGGAATATGCGGCGAATATTCTTTAGTATTCGTTATAATCTAATAGTAAAACGCTTGAATTTTATTCTCGACTATATATTATGATATATCCACGCTTTAAGATTACGTGCGCATTACATCACCACGGACGGGTCCATACGCTGTCACAAAATATGTCACTGCATGGGTCGTAGTCGAAACAACAAGTATAATATACGTTCAGATAGTGTGCCCGCAGTAGAATACTATTTTAAATAATTTAAACAACATATCGTAATGTACCTAGTACGCAAAAATAAGCCGTAAGGAACAAAAAGAAATAGCGAGTTTAATACGAGTGTAATATGACTGTTAAAATATTAAATATAATAATCATAAGATAGACTGTAAATAAACCTACCCCGGCCGTAAAAATGTATACCGTTGATGGTTATGTATTCACGTTTTGCTCGTTCTGAGCGCTCTGACCGATTTCATTTTAACCGCAGTTTATTGTACGTATCATCATTATTGGAGGATAACCGCATTATATTTCTACATACTATGTGCCGACGATACTTGCGTAAAAATTGAATAATAATATCTTCATTGTGCTGAACATTTGAAATCTTGAAAAACAAGATGATTATATCGTATTATTGTATTATTTACCTAGATACTAATGATTTATAATATTACGTAAACTGCAGGTATTTCCGCTGTGTGTATCCAAAGTATATATTAAGTGTTTGTCCGGTGTTATACTTGAAATTATGTTAAATTGTTTATTTGTTTATGATAGATTTGTCATCACATCGCTTTCATGGCCAAAGGGGCTGGGTGAGAAGCGTATAGTCTTTAATAATGTTGTTTTTTTTAGTCGACGCTTTCGAATACATTCGTCATAGGGTAATATAGTATATTGATAACGGTTTTTTTTCTATTCATTATCGCGAACTACTCGATTTGTTGTCAAATTAATATGCTGTCTTTATTTATTATTTGTGAACGCGCGTCATTTGCATTTCGTTTTATAGAGTACAAAAATTAAAAAAATATACGAAATATTCTACATACACTACTATGCACACCCCGCATTATAAGTAACCGAACGCGCAAAACTAATTCGACATTAAACAGTGTCACTCGAATATCGACTATCGTACCTATTCAGCTGAAGAGCCCCGAGCCTCTGTTGATGGTCTAAATTATATACACGAACATAATTGTTATAGTATACAGAACTAAATATTGAACATATGGGTAGAACCATTGGTGCAATTTTAGTTTTTGATTTGGCATGTGGAACTTTACATATTTAAATGAAACGGGCCCGTTTTTAATATCCCCTGTTCAAACATATTTGAAATGAATAATATCTTTGTGTAATATTATATAGTATATAACATATTGTATTTATTGTATTTTTTTTCTCACCCGCTTTCCTTTATTTTATTTATTGTAATACATCTATTACTAAAATGAAAAGTATTTGTATTGAAATAAATAACAACATTTAGGTTCTTCCTGTATAAGTATATATTACAATTGTAACAGTCGATTCGAGATAACAATTAATTTGTATTGAAATTACTAAATACTTATGTGTAATACTATTGTTAGACCTATATATTATTATGTTCTGTAGTCTGTGAGTGTATTCGATACCTTTTTTTTTTTTTTTACTGTTTTGACCGAGAGACCGGGAGGGGGTGTATCCAATACCTATTATGGAAAACATACGAATATAAATTGTTGTTTAAACTTTAAAAAGAAAATCATTTTTTCAAACAATGTTTACTCTCTATTATATATATTAGATTAGATGATTATAATGAAGTATTTAAGACTTCAATTATCATACACATTTTTGTAGGGGTTAACTCTTTCCAAGTCCCACTTCCCCAAATTGCATCTAAGTATCGAAACCAGTCCTATCAACCGACCTATTATTTGCTCTTATTATCATAATATTGTATAGTTATATAATATATAGAAATAGTTTTCAATCACCTAAACAGTTACGCAATCTTTTCCAGAAATATTATTAATTACAATTCAAAAATATTGTTTGTTCAAAACGTATACTCACGCACAAGAATATCGTCATAATATCCAATACAATATAATGTAATGTATCATAATTCACAGTGTTAGAATTTATGAATTTATGATTTCCCTCTTGTTCGCCGCGCATTTGCAGCGTTACGTTTACAACAAAAAACGCTGTACAAAAATACATTTAGAACTCGCGGATTTAGGCGGTTTAATAAATATTGTTAATTGTAAATAGGGCCGAATGTTTTTATTTATAGCAACGTTAAATAGGTTAAATTTTGAATACTATCGAGATTACGGGTTATTTTCGTGGCCGGTGAAAGAAAATAGGTCAAATTTTCAGTCGCTTAAATAATGCATGCCCAACTATATAATAAAGCGTTGACGGGAAATGTATCCGTAATGACGTGCCGCGTTATTGTACTCATAAACATAATATTATACAATATGACATCAATCAGCTGATACTAAACCTTGACATTTTACTCGATAACGTATAGTTCATCAATATTTATGATTCGTCATTAAAAACGAATTTCACATGCAGCCATTATTGTTTGCTAACCGAAAATTATTATAAATTGCGGATATGATCATAATATATAGATTACAAACATTATACACATTAATATCGAAGAAAAGTTTTTTGTCAACAAAAAATGTCCAAATCGTTGCACGGACCGAGTAAAGCGCGCAAATTAATGAGATAAAAAAGGTGCAGCTTATAATAGTATTGTATAAGTTATACCTACACGTTTCTCGAGTTATTTATGTAAGCTTGGAAGTATCATACTGCAGCAACCGGCGCGAAAAGTTAAAACTTTAAATTATGTTTTACTGTTTGTATCCGGATCGCATGACATTTGATTTTAATCGAACTCACGCATCCTGAATATTTTATGTTCATTATGATTTTGTATATATATATAGATACATAAACATATAAAGTTTTATTGTTTTAATAAAATTCGAGCTTTATCGTAGGCTTAACCTATAATATAGTATCTAGTTCAACCGCACGGTTGATTTCTCTTTTCGTAGTTCATATTTTTGATGACGGTTATGCATTCATCATCGGTGTCAACTTTTCTTCGCCAACTCTGACGTTCTTCAAACTATATATCAAGTGATTTATTTTACTCGGCAGGCGGCTGCCTGCTATACGCCGCATGGAAAATATTCCAATAATTCTTTATGGTGTGTTCAAAGCGTTAAAAGCTTTTTCTGTTGATTCTAAGTGATATACATTTACGAGATTATCCTGCGTCTATATAGCGTTTACAATAAATTAGTATATTATTACTGTGTAGGTACGCGCTCAGCAAATTAACGTTTTAACGCGCGAACGTGACTCTCTGCAATATAATAATAATTGAGGCAGAGCGATAAAATTGTACGCTGCTTACTGCTATTAACGTTTAGTCGTTTGGTATGTATCGTAAGATTAAAAGCGACGAAAGCCATACTCGGCAACACAGCGAATTCACTGTAATTGGATACCAACGAGTGCAACGAAACGGGACGATAAAAAACAAGTGGATTGTAGCGTTCAACTAAGTTCTATCATTAAAAACGGTTCCAAACCAGACCAAATTATACATTTTTTTTTTTTTTTTTAATGGTCGCTCGTTGTAATCGTTTTTATTTTATTAGGTACTTTCGTTTGTTATACAGTCGCTTTTGTTTTCATCGCCATATTATCTCGAAATGATTACCCTATTGAAAAATTACTTCTGGCTCCTATGATAATAGACAGAGTTTGATATCTTGTATTAAACGTATACGGAACTACCGCATCAAGAGTATTTAAACAATATAACCGTACTAACGACTGAAGTCATTATCAATACTTCGATCTTATTAGTGGGGATTGTTCAGAGATTAGAAAGACATCGTACCACTTTACAACATCTTAATGCATGACGGAAATACTAACATTAAGGGGATTGTAACCCCATGATCTTCTGTCTTTGCCTATCACACGCGTATAATATAGGAACTTAGACGTTTTCTATTTCCAACGTATCGATCGATTAATTAATGCGATAAGAATTTTGAAAACTGATTTGAATTTGTCGTTAAGTCTACTTTAGATCGACTTTCTCACTTTTTTTTAATTTCGCCCTTAACATTCCCAAAAGTTAACTTTTGTTGATTTTTATGTTTCCAATTTGTTTAATTCTATTTTGTGAAATTTTGGGAGACAAAATCAAAAAAGTGGGAAAGTAGACTTAATAATGAATTTAAATCAGTTTTCAAAATTCTTATTGCATTCATTGCTCGATCGGTACGTTGGAAATAGAAAACGTCTAAATTCCTATATTTTTCGTATGATAAACAGAGACAGAAAATCATGGCTTACAATCCCCTTAAAACGATTTCGTCTTGTTTTAAAACGGGTTTTTTATTCGGTTGGCGAACAGTCGTAGAACTTTGGACAGGTATCTAATGCATTTTAATTTATTATAAAGTTAATTGGAATATTCTAATCGAACGCCAACGGCGTAGGAGATAAGCGCTTTTTACCTGCACTTGATTTGATCGTAGACGAGAATGATGCTTAAAACGTGCGATATGAAATGGAAATATATATTAGGTTTTCCATAGCGATCGCTGCAGTATAATAACAATAATCGTTATACTACGGTTCATGCGGAACATCGTTTGCAAAGTAGTAGTTAGCATCATAGTATGACTGGGTCTTTCTTGAATTTTGCGTGACAATAGGTAAATAGTAATAATTTCTTTCTGAAATATTTTAGTCTAGCGAAAAATAACGCACGTCAAAAAACTATTTTAAACCATTAAAACTACACGGTTGCGGTATGGTAAACTATTGTCTTTTTTGCTCATCGAAAACGAAAAATTTGGTCTATGCCTTTTAAAGGCCGAACTCGGATTGGAAATAGTGAAAATCAAGATTGAAGTGCCTGCCGCGCTATTTTATTTTGTATCTACCTGCTACTAGATTACGACATTAGTGGGCCCTAGGAGCTGAGGCTATATTTAATGATGGGCTTTGAATAAAAATGAATATCTTATCTAATTCAGTGTAAAGCATGTCTATAAATATTACGGTTGTGGGTCTAAACCGTGGTGTAATGCAATTATTTTATGATCTATGACTGTTAATGATAATTGATAATATTATCATATATATAGTATTACAGTGCAATCATAGACATAATATTATGTAATACAATTTTAGAATAATAGTTTGAGCTCTATGATTTTGAATTTTTGACCGTTTGAAAATAAAAAAATTGAATGATAACTATATTTATATTAAAATAATGTTCAAATTTGTGTGAGTCCCCAACAACATGGCACATGAGTGAGTCCCGGGGCTATCGCCCCACAAGACTCCTCCTTAATTAGATCGTATTGCCTGCTACATGGACAAAGATCCGTCATGCACGGGATCCGAAAGATCTCATCTAAACGTGTAAGTATAATAAACTAGGTAGTAGGTACGTGAATTATTATAATATTGTACATCACAGCAGTGGCAATGTCGTTTGTATGTCACGCGTGCCATGCGATCGTATAAAGCGGCGAACGAGTGCAACAGTTGCGACCTTCTCACCATAAACTTGGTCTCGCATAGTTTTTATAACGATAATAGTAATTATTTTTATCGTTATCATTGTTATGCACGAATGCGCTTACACTCAAATGTTAGTGGTACATCAAATTCGTTGACAAATGTCCCCTGCGGCGTACAGCGGAGGAAGTTTGAATGCTCCGAGTAACTTGGAGCAACGCCATGTAATCCTTTGTAACGACTAACAAGGTTCCAGGTCAGTGGCGTAATTTGGGCTATAAGTAATTTTGCTAAAATAACGTGTGTAACATACCTGGAGAAAAAATGCGTCAAATAAAATACTGTATTTCGATCACAAACCGCAATAACAAAGTAAAAATAAAATAATAAAAATATCTGATCACGATGCGCATGTAATCGCAGTACCGTACTAGAATATATTATAGCGATTATTTTGGTCTTAAAGCAGCCGTGGTACTATAATGATTACTACGTGACCCTCAGAGTCATATGTGGTCCATTCATGATTTTGTGCGGCCCCCACTAAAACTGTGTTGCATACTCTAAATCGAAAATTTCAAGGTTAAAGAAAATTAAGTATTTGTTTTCAGTTTTTATCGTATACTTATAATGTATTATATAATATTATGTTGGCCAACATCAGAAACTCTCCCAGACATAAACAAGATCATAAAAGAAACAAAAAGGTTATTCATTTATAGATGTTATTATCAAATAAAATAATCAAAATCAAAGTAAAAGATGATTTTTATATATTATTTAATTGATTATTTTCATTAAAAGTATGCTCGGGATCCAAACATTAATTTTTAAAATGAATGCTCTTGTGTTTTTATGATCTTTTATATAAAATAATAAACTAATGCATGAACGCACAGCCTAAACCGCCGAGTCTAGCGGTAAAAATGCATGCTCAGCAATATTTTGGAAAATTCGCCTAGCCGGAACCGTTTAAACTATGAGTATTCGGTTAGTAGTTTTATTTCGTTAATGTATAAAGTCCCCTAAGAAAAAAAGAGTTTTCCAAAATCCGACCTCTAATAAGAGCCGAATCAAAAGAGGTAAGATGGGTAAAAATCGTCTGGCCGGAACCGCTGAAGCTGTGCGAATTTGCGGATTTGGTCTGCAGTTTACTGATATAATCATATAACATACAAGTGTTGTGTTATGGGCTTCCGCAGCCTTAGGATATTAATTTGTCATCATCGTCGTCCGGTGATCGGACGGACGATGGCCGTTACCGTGCATGACGTAATCGGGGGGGGGGAATAACGTCACTATTCCTTTTCCCCTCTTCCCTTCCACGTGTTCGTCGACGGGCGCCGGGGGCGGCAGCTTTGGAGAAATTGATCGGGGCCGAGCGCGCGCGTTAGTCGTCGCGACGATATGATATCGTTATCGTGCGCCGACGAGCGTGCGTGCGCGTGTGTAGAACGGAGCGAGCGGCGGACAAGCGACACATTCGCGCGCGCACCACCCGACAGCTGCTGGCCGCCACCGCCGCCACCACCGCCGCCGCCGCACGCACGTTCATAACATAGTACTTGTCCGTGTGCGATTCTGCGTGCCGCCCATCGACCGCGCGCAACTCTACACACACACACACACACACACACACACACACACACACACACACACACACACACACACACACACACACACGTGCGGTATACAGAGCGTTTATCATCCGCGGTATATTATTATTATTATTATTATCTGTACGGCTGCAGTCGACCGCCGCAGCAGGACCGTTATATTATTATGTCGGAATCGGTAGGCATTATAATATTATATAATATACGTAGCGCGTCGTCGACCCGGTGATCGTTTCTTCTTTCGGTTTTCTCGTTTTTCTTCAGTGTATATTACCTATACAACTACTGTTTTCCGCCCACACCGCTGCTATTACAGTGCCGCGAAACGAGTGTTCCCGTACCGCTGCAGCAGTTTATCCCGTCTACGGATCGGTTCCCCCGCTTTGGCGCCGCACTATACATCGTAATATCATAATTTATATTGTCTGAATTACGACGTTAACGACTCGACAATAACTGCTGCACCTCCGCCGCGCCACCCGTTCGGCAGACTATACGTTTTGTCTCGTTGCAATCATAATATCCATATACAATATACACAAAAGCACACGCGCACAATATCGTAGGTACATATTGACGGTGATAATATTGTTATTGTACCCGAGTGCGGACGACCGAGCGCCATCATGTCCGAGCAAGCACCGCCGCCGCCGCTATCACAGTCGGAAGGACGCGACGAGAACGGTGTTTTGCAGCCGGCGGCGGAGACCATCACCACCGCTACGACTGCTACGACGACAGTCGATCGAGGTAAGACGGCCGACACATCTCGCAACCGCCGCAGACAAAAGCAGTCCTATAGCTTAGACGTATTGGGGACCGGGCCTAGAGTGGCAGTTTTTTAACATTTTTTTTTTTTTTTTTTGTTTTGTTTTGTTTTACTTACAAAATCACAGCAAAAACGTATTTTTCGTTCGATGAAATCGAATTTTACTCGTTTTTTTTATGAACAGAAAAATGATCTTTACTCGTATTGTATATTATATATAATTTAGACGTATTACAAGGTAAACCGTAAACAACCGCATCCGTCCGTCCGAAATAATTAAACAACTACCTACATAGTATATGTTATTATTATACATATACGCAATATACGGCACGAATCAGTACGCACGCGTATAGGTATAACGAAAAATGTGTGCATCCAATGCGGTTTAGGTTTTTTTTTTTTTTATAAACAAAATAATAGTATAACAAATTCAGATATATTTTATAAGTAATTTATAAGACGGGTGATGGGGAGGGAAAGGCGGTGAATTGGAAATAGTGCATGTAGGCGGAAAACTCCTAAATACTGCACCACTGGGTATCCGATACGTAAAGGATACACGTACTATTTATAATACTGCAACCCTTGTGCTCGTCGGTACGTTCATAATTGCGTAATATTTTCGTCTATCGTCTGCGGGAGCATTAACCCGAAATATAATATTATATACATATAGTCTCTTACACGAGATCCCGAAACCTGAACTTAGATCAGCCGATATATTTGAGCTAACCTGTATGGTTGTATGATATATCTCTGCAGTTATCGATCACTATATAGAGTTACACCGTGAAACAACTGCAAAAACAGCTATATAACAGTCACGTCTCTGCAGCATCCACACACGGAAGGTGTAGGCAATATTCTCGAGGGACAAGGGTTCATGCCGAAAACACGAGCTACGGACACGGAATTGTGAAATGTTTTGTAAACAACATTATGCACATTATGATGCGTATATAATGCGTGAAATCTACTCGTGAAAATCGTACATAAATACATAATTTATGGACAGATATTGTAGTGTATTGCTGCATTATACATACATAATATGTATAGGTGTGGTAGCCCCGAACAATGGCGATCGCAGGGGTGTATTTTGGGGGTTTAAACCCTCCCCGAAATATCAAGAACGAAAAATGTATTACCTGACTTACAAATGTATTACAAATACATAATGGCTAAAGTACCAAAACGTATTGATATTATTTTATAATGTAAATTGTAATAATCAATTAATACATATGTGTATATTATATACTATAAGTATCTAAAATAAAGAGTAATATAGTATGAATAATATGATATTTATGAACTTTTTAGTTTTTCAAACCCTATAACCCCTCCCCCCCTCATCCGGAAATATTTTCCTGCGTTTGCCCCTGCAGGTCACCGAACAATGTTATAACTTTGAAACCGTGTTCGATACTTCGAGAAAAGCACTATAAACTATGATAATAATCTATTACTATATCATATAAACAACGCGGGCGTAGAAAAATATTTTCACACCATACGGCTGCGCGTACCTGAGTAGTGAGTGTATATTATTTTTATTATTTTATTATTAGTATTTCTCCCGTCGGCGAGGCTATTATATGCGCATATATCACCACAAGCGTACATGAGCCGGTCGGTTTTCACCCGGCTCCTTTTGTGTGTGCGTACACCTATATATGTATACTCTATACAAATCGATTCGTCCATAAAACCATGGAAAATGCGGTCTCTTTTCTTTTTGTTACTCTTTGCACCGCGGTAGGCAGATTTCGGTAAGAATGAATGGTTATGATTAAGAGGAAGTAGTGATATGAATCTTTCTTTTTTTTTTTTTAAGTCAATCGACTGTAACTCTGGATGAACGAAAGGGACGAATGGCGGCAATATCCAACCGTTTACATCTCTACTAAGAATCTCGGTATATAAGTACGCTCTCCTCACGATATCGCCGTGTCGCCCCTGTTCATATGTATTTGGTGACGGTGGATTTTTATGGAAAGAGCGTTGAAATATTTTGCGGTACCTAAACGTTAAAATATTTCACGAGGATGAGGGTTGATGAGGAGAAATCAGCCGGCGCGTGTACGTGAAAAAAAGCGTATATGCGTGTAATAAAAAGCCAACGTGTCGCGTGCTCGTGATTTGCGTACGCGTGACGTCCAATTATATAAGTGCGCGCGTTGGCACTGCTCGTCCCATGCTGCACGCATATTGTATACGTGTATCGACATAGCGTGGTCACTGCAAGGCGTAGCTAGTATTATATATAAATATACATATATAATCCAGTAACGTAATAATATATTATGTGACCTGCAATTACTGCAGCCGATTATGAGCTCGTGTGCGGTACGTTTTCCAAACAGTCGCCGAGAACTCGTCGGTATTTATCGTACAGACAGCTAATTAGTGTTTGTTCCCACACGAGTCTTCTCAACGAGGCCCAAGATTTTATATGTATATGAATTTAAATTAAATAAATAGCCAAAAAAAAAAAAAATAGTGTTATTTTTATATCGTGCGCACATCGATTTGCATCGAATGCGGTTTCGGTTTTAATCAGTCAAAGTGCAGTGCTTTATCGTCGCGCGGGCGTGTAAAACGATTTTCCGTTCCTATCCGCATTCACGAGGTCACGGAATGATCGGGGGTTAATATTTCTTTCGTTTTCATTACTCGGGATGTATAGCTTAATTGTCTGCAAATAATAATATAATACAATTATAACGTCACGTTTGGCTTGCAGAACTATAACAAAACCATTAGCAACTATATTCGAAAATAATTGTTCCAACTGTTTACAACTACGGTAACTAAACTTTTGATCGCATGGTCAGGAATGTTATATAGGATATTTATTATGAATTATGATCGAATTACTTTCATATTAGCCGGTGCATATTTTATTTTGTGCTCGGGAAAAACACAAAAGTTCTACGAGAATTTGAAAAAGTTTTCTCCGTATAGCAACAAGGTGGCTTTAAAATGTCCAAGAATTCCATCGCAGAGCAAATTATGAACATAATGTATTAATATTTAATAATATATAATATATAGGTTTTATACAGTACCATACCGATTTAACTCATATTTTCTTATGATAAAATAAAATATCATAGTAAAATTATCAGCGTTGAATTATAAAATCAAATAGGTTTTTTTCATCGTAAGTATATCACTAGTATATTTGAAGTATTGGATCAAAGAAAGGATTTATCTGGAATTGGGTCCTATTATATTAGAGCGCAACTAATACATTATAATAAAACACTTAATTTGCATAATATTTGTAAGAATGTAACTAATTAAAATAGATATGATTTAGATGAAATGTGCCTATAATTTATAATCATATCATTCAGCATATCGTTTAACAAAGTTACGCCCAGTGTTACCCAGAGCTTAACTTGCCAGTATTATGATTATATAAATTCAAATAACTCCCAAGTCAAAAGTTCTAATTAATCAAGAAACCCTGTAATATAGTAGTGGTTCTATATACAACTTAAATCGAAACTTGGTAAAATGTCATACCCATATATTCAGTGGTTTTGGCTAGAGGTATTTTTTTATTTGACACCTTTTATTACTTTTGACCACCTTAGAGGTTATATTTTGATAAATTATCTATTTTGTCATTATGAATTTTTTTCATGTCTTTGTACACGATTTTGATCAAAAGGATTGTTTCGACATTTACAAAGTTATAATTTTTTTGATCGAACAATTCATCTAGTTACTCGTTGGTGCATTGAGAAGGTAATTTTATGAATTTCTCAGTATAGTTTTTCGAATAATATTGAGAAAAACAATAAAATTTTCAAACATTAGACTATGGTATTAGTTCTTTTAGTTGTCATAGTGACTCGAAACATTTATTGATTACTTTATTATTCATCAACACAAAATCCACATAAAATATTACCTTCGTAACCAATAAGTGAAAAAAAGTTGTATACCCAGCCCTGAGCTTAAACTGCCATCGATATTGAAAATTGAAAAATTCAATTTTCGAAAAATCCTGTCTTAATTCTCACTTATGTTGTATAAAGACCTTCTGTGCAAATTTTCAAGTCTCTAGACCAAGTGATTTAGACTGTGCGTTGACCCATCAGTTTATTCTTTTATATAATACGATTGGATATTCGACTTCTCTGTACAGTTTTATCACCCGAAGATTTTATTGAAAAAATAAAAATAAGTAAAATATTAAATAGGTAATGTGTTTTCATTGATCACACATGAGAGTAACATTCGTCGTTCACATTTCAAAATCGATCAAGTGTACAACTCAGATGAATTGTCCAGCTTTGCTTCTCGCAAGTCAGCTGTCAGCAACAGCTAATACTTGAATAATAATACTTGAACTCAATATTTACTCACCTCATATAAACTCACCATTTACGGGGAAATATCTTTTTAACGAGCATTTTGTCCATCGATTAAACTACAAATGACATCAAATGTATTTTCATATCATTTTATTGTACCTATATAATGTCAGTATTGAATGTTTTTCGTACTGATTATATTATTATTCTGAACCGTGCGTGGTATATTTTTGTTGACGTTTCAAAATGCAATGTCAACATTTATAGCGTTTTATTGTTTTTACCGTATTTTTTCTACACATAGTGAGAAATAATGTTTATCGCTATACTTAGTAATACACTGCGTGTCATATTTTATTGATATTCAAGGTCAAACATTAAAAGTTAAAGTTTTTTTTAGGTATAGGACAGGTATATCAATCATAATGTTCGACCAATTAATAGAAAATAATAATACGGCAAAAACAAAAGTTTTTGATTAAATTAGGTTGAGTATAAACTAATTACTAAATTAAAAAATAAAGTTAACAAGAAATGATAATAAATAAATATTAATAGAAATAAAATTTCAAATTTAAATTTATCTTAAAAAGTCATGTGATAATAACATATTTTTTTTTTAATTATAAATTTTGTTTCAATAATTTTTTTTTCTGTGAATCACATACATGGATTTGTATTAGAAATTAGAATTAATTTTTATTTACGATGCTTTTTGTTTATAATTTAACACGAACAACCTATATTGTTCAGTATGAATATTATATTATTGCACAGTTTTAATACTCACGTACGATGTACGCATTCGTCTGATTTACAGTAATCCTAAAGGATGAAGGATTCTCGTATAATTCACTATGCAGTTAAACATCCAGTTGCTAATTGGTTTGTTATATTAATTAGTGTAAGTATAACAAACAACTAGCAACGTACTTATTAAAGTGATTAAGAGATGCCTATTATTTTTCACTCATAGCTTAGATTCGATACACTTCACTTTTAATTAGTAATTGATTGTGTTGAATTATATCGGGAGAATGTATTATAATATAGTCTCTAATACTATAACATACATAATGGTTATTTTAGTAATTAATATTTATATGCACGTTGAATAATCTTATGTATTAAAGTTTTGTACCTAAATTAAGTATAAATTAAGTATTTTGGGTGTCTATGTCCAGCTATTTACATGCTATGTTTGTCACACGCAATCGCTAAAAATTATTAACATTATATTATATTAACATTGCAATAGAAATGTAATAACACAGTGTTAGAATATTATAATAGTTGTTAAGCCACTGTTAATACTTACTGTTTAGAACAATAAAATTACCATACAGTTAACCATTCAAACTATTTCTCCGTTTAGCCATGTAAGTAACGGATTTTAGTTTTGAAGGTCAGATTGTAACTTCTAGGCTCATTATGTAAAAAAAAGCTAACCACCATTGAAGCAACTAAATAATTCAAAAATAGATCTGGAAACGTCTTACTTTCAAACCTTTTTGTAATATTTTCTATTTTGTATCTAATCACCTATTCACGTCTTATGTATCTGCTTGACATTGTTTTTCAACAATCCACAAAAAATATTATTAATGAATAATGTTCAATAATGTGGACTTCTACTAAAGTACCCAAAGTAGTAACTAAATTCACTTTCCTGTGAAAAAAATTGCTATACAAGGAAATCGAAGCATTTTTATTGCTCCAAACGTAATTACAGAAACAAAAATTAAAAATTAAAAATTAAAAAAAAAAAAACACATTATTGTAAAATCAAAATATTCATCATTCCGTTTAAAATCTAAAAATGAATTGCATGAGTTTGTGGAAAATTTAGTATCCTTATGTCCAATGCTTATAATATGTATAGTTTAAGTTAACGTTTATCATGTTCCTAATTATCTCAGTGGTTTTTGTATACTTATATCATTATACGAATACAATTATGCTATCGCATCGTCGCAAATTTACAATACACGAACATGAGTAGGTATTTGAAAAGGAACATAAAATATCATTGGGAATGTATAGCAGAAAAACGTGTCACGTGGGTATGGTTTCAGTTACATTTATAAGTCACGATCAATTTATATATGTATAACTCACGATAACAGAGATTATCAGACAAGTCGTCTTAATAAGTGCATTTGTACGTACATACATGGGCGTATGTGGAAATGTGGTCGTTAAGAGTTAAGACATCACGTCTAAATTACGGCGAGAAAGTGCCATGCATACATGCACGTATACACGTGTAGGTACATAATATAAAATAAATCATCTAATCGTAGCGCTACAATAAAGATCATATTACTTATTATAAAATCTATTTCTATCTCACGTTCGCCAATTCAAGATGAGTTTTGAACTAAACGCCATTCGTCTTCGAACGTAATCAATCTCGCTACGACTGTATTATTAGGTACTACTGGCTGTTACAAACCACAACCGCGTGCACGTGACAAGACTATATACGGCCTAGAGTCACCATAATAATCTACATATTATTAGTACTGTTTGAGATATTAATCAAGAATTTGAGAATTAATTAATAAAAACATTTTTAAACATTTTTTCTTTACAGAATTATATCAGTGGTATTATCATAATATTATATAGGTGCATGCCATGTAGCTTTAACAGTTTATCATAAACATGGAGATGATTCACTCTTGAAAACCATAATCGTATTATTTTATTGTAACAGTTTAAACTTTAATTTAAAATATATTCAAGCGTAAACATTATTTAAACCGTATAGTTTTCTTTTTGCCGGGATATTTGGTAATGTTCCAACAGGATTATCGGGACCAAAATTATAGACCGATGACATATTTACATATGTCGGTGCAAACGAACGTGTACTAACGTGAACGTTATAAAACAGGGCAAAGTCGAATTACACTTTAGTTAAGGAAAGGTACTGGTTGAACTGCTCTTCAATAACAGATATTAAACTGCACTAAGTTCAGTAAATATGTTCGAAAAATAAAGATAATACCTAGTTTGTGTTTTAGAGAAGAAAAATCTAATAATAAATAGTATTTTCAATGACTAGTCATTTGAATCATGATTTATAAGATTTATATTGAGCTTAAGAAACTGCTCACCACGTCTGAAGTATAAACATCATCTTATTTGACCCAAGTTTTATTCGACTATTAGCTGTATTTAACGTTTAAAAATTATTATTTACGTAAGGTATGCAACTATTCGACTATTCCTATTGGCTATAAAAAAATTATAATAGCAAGTGATAACACGGTAGGTAATAACAGAAACGCTTACGCACGCACAGGGCACAGCTGAATAATAATAATAATATCACACCAACAAAGAGCTTTCTCAACAAGTCTAACGAAGTAATTTTCGCATGCACAACACGTCGAACGGCCATTCTATATTATGCTATTTATGTATACAGTATAGACATATATAGTGATCGGTGTGCCGCCGTCGCGTTGCTTTCGCACTGATGACAATGTAACACGTAATTTTCCGGCGGCTCGAATTAAAACAACGACATAATACGCTGTTTCCCGTTTAAAACTATTTGTGCGGCATTGTTATTACAATTTTACCACAGTATATAATTATTATATATCCTGCTCGGTTTCTCGCTTACTCAAACACCGCGTGCTTTCGGACAATTAACGTTGACTTTCCCTCGCACGTAAATATATATATATATATAGCTATACACTTGTACATAAATAGTCGGATTAATGTAAAACATAATTTTGGGCAAATGTTTTAAAATGTACCCCTCTCCCCTTTATACTAAAGCCCATGTGATTCACCTTGATTTTCCTATTTTGTTTCTATATACAACGGGTGTTTGGGAAATCGGGTGGCTATAGGTTAAAATTTGAGTTGGATATTTCGAGTATAAACTATACTGTAGTAAACAATAGTGTGACGATTTTTTTCTTATTAATGGATAACATAATAATAATTTATCATATACTTTAACTTAATTGAAGCCGTATTATAATATTTTAGTTTTATATAGGTTTCACACGATATTTAGCCATAAGGAATAAAGTCTATTTTTATCGTGTGCGCAAGCATAATGTGATTTTATACCATAGGCATAGTGAGAAAAACATGATTTCTTAGTATGATTAATTTAAAGCATATTTATTTGGAGTTACATTCCATATAGTTCGTGTTCACAAAACCCACGATCGGGGCCTCTGTTCATCCCCTCCCCTTTCTAGACCTTAAAATGTCACTGCGCTTTGGACCATTTGCCTATTCGGAATGTCTGCCCAATTACGATTATCCTCTTGCCTGGTTAGGTGACGTTGTGATTCTGTTTTTATTATTTTATTATTAATTTCTAAATTATATATATATATATATATATATATATATATATATTTACTTTTTTATTAGTATAAACTTATTGAACTATTTAACTCTGAAGCTCGGCTTAAAAGAGATGGATAGTCTTAAAATTGAATTTCAAACAATTGTACCAGGTAAATTATGATGATCTAAGAAAATAAAAAAATAAAATAGTCGTCTAACTCGTTTTTGTACGCCATGCCGATCATTGACGGGACTGTATTAGAAGTAGTATTATTACCTGCAAGACCATAATATAAGAAGCCATCTCCGACACGTGCGATATACGCACCGAGCCATCGACTAAAGTGGTGCCCGTTATAAACAGCGGTTTCTACCGAGGAGGTACATATACATATATATATACATTATATTTATATAGTATATACTATATACATTATTATGATGATACGTTGCACTTGCATACGACAACCGCCGAGTTACGCATAACTAACTGGTCTCTGTCCATAATATAAAACGGCGATGGACTTTCCCGAGCATACGCGCGGCGTTTTGAAAAGGAAAAAAAAATAATACGACCGTATTTCCCCTCTCGTGCAACGCGCACTTCACTTTTTACCTCGAGGCAGAGACAGTCCGGGAGAAAAGGGTTAAAAGTAAAAAAAAAAAATAGAAAATAAGAGCAAAAAAAAAAAAAAAAATTAATAAAAATAAAAATATTAGTTACTGCAGTCTCTATGACGGCGAGGATACCGGTTTTAGCCGCGGTTACGTGGAACACGTGCAGTTAACGTATTATATCGGCGCACAATCGTACAGCATTTATCAATCCGTGTTCGTCCGTTCGCGGTTCTCGTGCTCGGCGAGCAGGTGCTCTATCGCGATCGACATTATTTCGCTACGTCTCTGCCGTGTCTCGTACGCACAGTCGTTTGCCGTCGACCGAATCCTCTACCCTTGCCGAAGTCACGCATTCCGCGTAAGGAACCGCATAATGCCCGTCCAGTGTAGTAGGACCGCGCCCGCGCTCGACCAACTGTTTTTATCAAACAAATACGGTACGCGCAATATTTTCAAACATGTTATATATGTATGCCATAATTACATTACACATAAAAAAACCTGTAATCCTTCACAATTCCACGTAGCCCTCCAAGACGTCTAAAACGTAAATATGATACAAAGATTTTTCGCAATAAACAAAATAAAATGTAATAACTTAATTATACAAGATAAATGTATCCATAGATCAATTTTTAGGTTTAAGTTTAGGTGAATCAAATAGAAAGTGTCAACAGTGGCTGGCTTATTTTCTAAAATTACCTATATTAACTCGTATATTTTTTTTTCTTCTTTAACTTTACGTGTATACGACGCTAATAATTGGTGGGACGTGAAAAAAACTTGAAGATTAAGCCCTCCTACCAAAATGTTTACTTATAAGTTATTATATACCAATAATAATAGTTTATACTTATTATTATACTTATACTTATAAATAAGTTAGGTTAGGTATATTTTAATTACTTATTTATACTTATATAGTACGTATATTGAATTATTGAAAAAACATTCAACATAAAACGATGGAAATGATATAGATTTATTTTTATTTTTGCAAGAAATGAGTAGGTATAAGTATTTTATTCATAAAACTGTATCACATACCATTTTATAAGCCTTTTAGTATTATATCAAGTATATATACCACCCTAACACTTCAAATGTTGCTGTAAACAATAATTACATCGCCATTATTTTTCTTTTAACATTATATATATATATTATGGTTCAAATCTTCTTAGAGCATTTTTTCATTTTAAAAGTTTATTTTGCCTTCAATTATTTTCAACTTAGTGATACACATAATACATATTACGTGACGTATTTACATAGTAAACTTATAAATATAGGAAGGCATATTTTTTCTACTCAAATTCAAGTGTTATAAAATAGCATCAAAGAGTTTCAACCATTTTTGTAAATCATATTGTACATATAATATATATATATATATATATATATATAAGAATTATAATTTAATAGACTAGTCTGTAATCAATGGTAAAAGTATTTCTAAAATATAAATGTGTGTAAAAAGTATAGTGTATTGGCAAATAATAATCATATACCAACAACCAATATAATTAATCTAAACATGTCAAAAAGCTAAATTTAGTGTCCAAATTTAGTAAGTTAGTATTATAAATACAATATTCAAGAATATAAATGCTAGTGAGAATATTATTTTGAATAATTGAATGAAACGACCTCTATATTTTTTAGCCTAAAAATGTAAGGTATAGTGTAATTTTGTAGGTGTACGAATATAAGCAAACAATCGGACTTTTGACCTTCATTTTTTCAATGTTATATTTTTCAAAATAGTGACGCTCAAAAATTACAACCATTTCTATACATCTATATCTATAGTTAATTAGTATATTGTTTCTACTAAAACATTCAAAATATTAAGTAACGTTATTGAATATGGTTTGAAAAATATTCATTATTTTTTTTATTTTTATCATTTTGAGATTAATAAACTATACTTTTATTTTAGAAAACGTGAGTCCGATCAAGAGTTATATCCAGCAGCCGCCGGAACAAATATCAACTATTCAATTTGAAAACGAGATCTCACCTGTAGCTACCAATGGAAATCTAAGCAGACCTTGTGCTTGGCAGAATAGTGAGTATGCATTTCTTAAACATAAATTTATTATTTTACTTGATGCGTAGGTAGGTGATGCAAATGATATTATTCTATTAAATTAAGATAAGTAATAAATATAACACTTTCAAAATGTCAACACATGTAAAACCCTACCTGTATAATATGAAAATCAAACGTGTGTTAACAGCTACAATTTTAGGCACATGTTTTTTATTTATATAAAACAAGTTTCGGTGATATTTATCGAGTCAGTTACCTAGTAAAAATCACGACTTTTGTGCGTGTAATTTATACTAGCTACAATTAATATAAATTAACATCATTATGGAATATGATTAGGCCTAGGTTACGTTAATCGTTGTAAAAAGAGTCGGGCGGCGTGACATCGTTAATCTACAGTAATATTTACGTGTGCATGTTGCACGTAGTATTGTAGTAAGACTAATATATTACCTAGCGTACGTATATATGTATCTTGCCTAGTTGATTTAAAAATGAAAAATAAACTTTTGATGTTTACGTGACTATTTATTTTTGTATAAAATATTGAACTTGTTCTAAATGAGTTCGACGAGTTATTTAATAGCACAACAATGTGTATTGCACACAAAGCCACAAAACCAAGAGTTTTAGAGTTGAGATATTACAATTAGGGAAATAAAGTTTTGCCTATAGGTAAAGTACATATTATACAGTTCTTAAAGTTTTTAATGGAAGTATGAACGCGTGTTTTTTAATCATATTCGCAATATGAAAATAGTACGCCAGAGTCTAAATAGGTTTCTGTTGCACTTTTCGTGGTATAACCATCAACTATAAAAACCTTGTAACTTGCAGTAGTTAACTATATTCATATTATGTATATATAAATAAAAACCCTCATAGCACTCATATTGTGAATATATTACGTAAATATTACCGATCATTTATATAATTGGTAACATTGTTGTTGTTTATTAGTGGTATGTTATAGTTATATTTACTAGGTATTTAGTTATATCCATATATCTTTTTTTTTTTTTTTTTGATAATAAGTATTAATGAAACATTTGTTTAAGTAAAACATTGATTTATTATAAGAATTTGACAAGTTATTTAATTACCTATATTAATAGGTATATGGCATAAAAAAAACACAAAAAAAACACTTTATAGGTAAAACATATACCTATTTTATAACTTTTTTTTCTACTAATATTATTACATACTACTTAGGTATTAGATATGATTTCTACTCCAACTTTGTGTAAAGCTTTAATTATAGTTCTGTAGTAGGTTTTAGATTTATATAGTAATATGGAAGGAAGCAAGATTGGAAAAAGTGGATTTTGATGACCATATAGTTTTTATGAAATCTTTTATAGGTTAATTTAGCTTTGTTGGAAATAATTCGTAATTAATTACTACCATTTGACATTTATTACCCAATTAAATTATTAGTTTTGTAATTAACGTTTTCATACATAGAAAAATGGTTAATCTGATAATACTTTAATATTTTATTAAATACTTTATATTTCAATTTATATATTATATAATCTTATAATCTATCTATGATAAAAAAAATATCTCAAAAACATGTTGTTATACCTATGTATTTAAGTAAAAATGTATTAAATGAAGTTCAAAGAAAATATTTTAAAAACATGATGAGGTCTGAAAATATAAATCAATTAATTAAGTATATATTAATAATTTAAATTGTAATGAATTATAATATTTTAAGACAAACCAAAAAATTTAAAATAATATTAATGTATATACCTAAATATGTTAAAAATAAATATATTTTAATATTTATACAAATTATTTATATGATTTAGAACAATTTTTAATAATAATTTTGAATAATAATAATTGGAATTGTTATTATATGTGTGTAATATGTTTGAATTTAATTTAATTGTTTTATATCTGAAATTAGACAAATATATCTGTGTAACTGCAGGTAAGGTACTACAGCTGTATTATAATAGCCTTATTTTACTGTATGTCTGTATACAGTCGTTAAATTGTTCTTTCCTTACCTACGCAGGACTCAATTTATTGTTATTAATATCCAGTGTCTTGTGGTGTATTCTTCCAGAAGCTAATAATAATGGCAATAAGGAGGGTAGATATTTGCTAAACAGGAGATTACGCCGTTATTACAGGATTGCATGTCAATATTTTATTACTAAGGCAGCGCCTTAACTTTATATCTATATTTTTTTTATAATAAAAAACGTAAAAACAGCCCTTGTTTTCAGTTAAACTAGAACATGTACCAGCATTTTAAGTTTTAACCTACATATTCAAAATAGTATTGCATTAAGTATGAAAAATATTTTATACCATTAACTGAACTAAAAACTGTACAGTTTTCAATCAAATGTTAGGGATATACCTAGGTAGGTACCCCGGTTTCTTGTATATCAAAATATTAACTTATGTGATTTATGTCAATTATTTGAATTATGTATACGGGGACTTTTTTTTTAAATTATTTCAATTATGGTTTATATACTCGTATAATGCAAAACCATGGCTTTTAAAGTTTTAAAAATTTACCTATATAAAATTTAATATTACTTAGTATTTTTATTGTTTTGCACATGGATTATTTTGAGTATTTTTCTAAGTAACATATTCCTCGTTATCTAAATCAATTAGATATACATATATTTTTAAAATAAGCATAACATTATACCTATAAAAATAAAAATCACATTGTGAAAGGTACCTCCTACCAACATAGTTTAATATCCATAGTGAATTTATATATGCTGAAGTAAAAATTTTATTTGTAACTATATTAATTATTTATATTTATACATATTTTTTTTTACTTTTATGTCGTAATACAATTATTATATTTCTATTTGAATGATAAGATATAATTAAAAATACCTATTACTATGGACTACGGTGTTTAACTGACATAAAAATATCATTAGTCATTACTCATAAAGTCATAAGTTATAACCATAAGACATAAAATCGGAATTCAATAGTACCTATACTCTAAACATAATATTTCCAACTGCACACAAGAAAAACGCATGAGACATGAATTATTTATACGTTCATAAAATTAATTTAATTTTCTTCGATTACAGATATGTATATACAGATATTTATATATCCTTAAATGTTATTTGGCAAGAGTTGTTTACTTTTATTTATGCAATTTTGACAGACCTAATTTAACTAGATGAAATTTATTTTGTCACTATATTTTTCTGTTTTTAATAATATACAATATTCGACGCTTTAAATCAGGAAATAATAGAAAATATATTGTAACTTATAAATTATAATGTAGGTTTATTTTATTTAAACCTAAAATCTGTTTTTATTATGTATTTGCATATATATGTAAAATGGTAGTATATAGTTTGCCTATTTTATATCTCAGAGTTTTTATTGTACATTTAACTTATCTGCTTAATAAAAAATAATGGATACATTTTAAAATTCACTATAGCCTAAGGATAAAAGTGAGACAAGCAACAGTATATATTATCGTTCATACCAATTTTAAAAACAGCAAACATAAAATAAGATAATATATACAAATACATATATGCAATATACATGCCCCACTAAAACGTATGTTCTGGAAAAAATCATGTGTGATGGTGGTTGGCATTTGTTTGCGTATTATTTGTAGTGTTTTTATATATAGGCGGGGATATACTAAATAAAGGGAAAAGCCTCTTCCGCTCTATACCCCAAAGGCCATCCCACCTCCACCCCACGAAAATCAGGAGCTGTTCGTGTCGTGCCTATGTATAGTATAGTGTTTTATTAGCGCGTGTCTAAGCACGCGAATTTTGATCACGCCGAAGTTTGGAGTCGTACTCGCCGTGTTCAGTAAAGCACAGGAACTTACCGAGCTTTGACACATTTCGAAGCTCTAATTTCCGTAAAACAAACTACGCTCGTCCAAAAGGTACGTTATTTTTATAATTATCTATTATAGGTATACTTAATCAGATAAACTGAAAATATATTAGATGTAGGCCAGTGGCGTATATAGGGGGACATAATGGGTCGCAGCCCTGCCGAAAGAAATTTTAGGAATGAATAGAACGACAAATTTGTTTAATTACAAAACTATGTTAACTACCTGACTATTAAAGTCCTTCCCCCCACCGAAAATATTTTCTATATACGCCACTGAGAGGTAGGTGTATTCGTAGATATTTTTTCGTGGACTTCTTCATCTACAATATTTCGGATGCATCTTCCTACTGTTATCGTATCTGCTTAATAATAATTGTTCGTCTTACACGTGTACAAAGTATAATAAAATATTCATCGGTTTTTTTTTTTCTGAAAACAAAAGTAAACCCCCCTGATCAGTATTTTATAGTTTGATGTAAACTACTATTTAATAGTTTAGTTAATAGATTTAATAGTTTAGCATAGTTCGAATTATTTTTATAATTAGAACATAATATAATAATTACACAAACAAGAAACTATACATACGTACGCGTATACCAAGGTTTTTGGGTGGAGTCTATGTAATAGTATTATAAGAAATTCCAGTTAATCTTTTAGGTCTCCCGTGGCCGTGTTAAATGAGCACAGCCGTTTAGTTTATATTGCTCCGGAAATCGATGGATGACGTGCAGCAAGCTTTGGTAAAATATAGTAGTTTTTCGTCGTCGACCCCTCTCCTCGTCCTCAAAACATACAAAATAATCGATTCTGCCCCATTTTGTTCGTGCATTATATGAATATATACATTGTATATATGTAATATATGTGTATTAAATATATGTATTTGTACTTTATGTGTATACATACATAAATAATAAGCAAATATATTATGTTTATATATTCATATAGTATGTATTATAGGCACACTGTCAGTCAGTTTACCTATTATGAGTCAAGTGTTCGACACGATTCAATACGGTTTACAAGCGCTATATGTACTGTGAACAAAAAAAAAAAAAATGAATATAATTGTCATTTTTAGGTGATCGCAAGAAACGGACGTGCTCTATTATAGTAAATAAAATAAAATAGAATGTTGACATTTTAAAAACCGAAATCGCGTTTAAATAATAAATTAATAAATAAATAAATATAAATCTATGATATATGTATATACACATATATACATATATATTAATTAACACGTTATTATATAATAAATAATAGAACGATTTATTTATAATACAATTATGGATAATCATCGTCGAGATAGCATTATAGAACCCTCCGGCGGTTACGGGCCGGATACGAGAAATCCAATGAACACGGTAAGAGATCAGTGTAATAAAACATGTATCAATATATTTAATATATTTAACATATTTAATATGTATTAAAACATATTAAACATGTAGTAGGTATGATATTAATCAATATACATCATCGAATATAGCGTTTTTCACAACACATGAGATTAATCAAAAATAATTATTACTGTCTTTGTAATTATCTAAATACATCGCAAGTATTATGTTCGTATACCATATATATTTGTATTCGTATACATATATCCTGCACGTGAACAATACTACTATGAAAACACATACACACAACACATAGACACACAAACACACACACACGCACAATTAAGAAGTAGTTATTAGTGGGCGCGCACGCGCGTGTGTGTAATATACGTTTTTGTGTTTTCTTTGTTAGACGACATTACCTACTAAGCCACAACAGCGAGCACCCGTAGATTTTAACCCGAGACCACAGCGACCCGAGTTCTATCAACAAGGCCAGTACAGGCCACCGGGGCCGCAGCAACAACAACGGCAGCCACCGCAGCAGCAGCAGCAGCCAAGGACGCCCGGGGATAAAGTCAGCCCCTGGAACCTTATACGGCAAGCTTTGCCACCGGACGCGGTCCGCGGTCCAGCGCCGCAACCGTCGCAACAACGACAGCCACCGCCGCAGTACTACAACATGCAACAAAAGCCGCAGGAACAGCAACAGTACAGGCAACAACCGCCGCCGCCGTCGATGGTGCAGGACCGTCGTCCCGTTCCCACCCGGCCGGTCGAGGACAACAAGCAACCGTACAGATCGGAAAACAGTAGGCCGGTGGTGAGACCCGTGCAAGGCGGCAGTGTCAGTGTAACGGACGACGACGAGGAAGTGGTGGTCAACTCTTCGATCAATCAACAGCCACCGCCGTCACTGAACCGGAGGGATTCCACGTTGCACGTCGCGGGTGGTGGTCGACCCACCGAAGGAATAGACCCGAACAGGCAGTGGCAGAGGTTAGCGGCGGCCGCGCAAGGAGCCGGGATGTACGGTAAGCCGCAACAGGATCAGCCGTACGGCGGCCGGCAACAACAGTCATTGGCGATACCCGAGGGTCAAGAACAACAACGGTACAACAGGCAACTGCAGCAGGACGAGGACAACAGGCGTCCGCCGCCTAACGGACAGAAGCCCAGGGACGCAACGCCGATGATCAGACGGGACAGCGTGATGATGGACGCTGTGCCGAAGGTGGCGGACGTGGGGTCGCGTGGCAGAAACGAAGGACCACCGCCTGCTGAGTACGGCAGGAGACCACCGCCGGTGGACGTGCAAGATGACAAACGGGCACCGGTGGAGCCGGGAGCAGCCAAGAAGCCGGTGCGGCAGGACTCGCAGGACGAGATCCGTAGGCAGGTGGAGTACAAGAAAGCGGTGGATATTGTCAACGAGTTCGGGTCCGGCGGGGGTGCCGGAAAATCGATCGCGTCCCCCCGACCAGATGCGAACAAGGAAGACAAATCGATCATCAGAGACTACGACCAGCAGCAGCAATCTCGGTACGAGCGTAAAGCGGATAAAGAGCTTCTCGTCCCGAAGGCCATGGAACACGGGAACAGGGCCTCGGAACTAAGAAAGTCGCACTTCGAGGCCACGCACATGAAGCTGGCCAAAGATCCGCAGCAGTACTCGAGGGTGGACGGTACTGGTGGCGGTGACAACAAGTTGGACGGGAAGACGATTGGCAGGGAGCCGCCGCCGAGAGCCGAGGAAACTGGGAGTAAGGCCAGAGATTATGCCGCGGTCGTCACGTCCAGGCCGGCCGGTGAACACGAGCCGAACGATCGGAATAAGACGATGACGACGACCGTAGTCGCGGCGGACACCGTTAGGAATAGAGACGAACCGTTAATGTCGCAGAGTAAATACTCGAGGCCCGATACTTTAAAAATAATAAAAGGTACTTTTGCCAACATAAGATTGCAGCACAGTAAAATTTCGTTGCGTCGATTACGACTCATTCTATTATAATACTATATATTATTATATGTGGCATAACCGAACAATTGTATTTTGTTATAGGATATAATTCATGTATAGAATTAATTTTTTATACTCACAAAAAGAAAAATATTTATTTTTATTTTTTTAGCACACCATTGACGTAGTTAGGTATTTGCATATTATCAGGTAGTTGGTTTGTTTTCATACAGTTGATATAAAAAAAGTGTCCAATAAAATATAATACTGCTAATAAGATACACTGTTGTAATTCATATTATATTATCAACATTTTATAACTGCATAATAATATAATATACACAATAGTATAATATGTATAATTCCGCACAAGCAATACAATACTAATACGAATATTTGTTTGTGTTTTATTATTTATTTACAGATAATGAACCCTTCAAAGATTCGCCGAACTCGAAAGTAAGTACCTAACGGTCTTTAAAGTCCATATAAGCTACAGTAGAATAACCGAGTAAACGAATTACTCAACTTATTCGTATATGTCCTAGGGTAATAATCGAGGTGAAAATGACGTTGGAAAGTCACCGAGCAAAATCCCGAAAAAAGACCGATCCGAACTGAAAACACCTACTAGAGCCGTCACGCCAAGATCTCCGGATAGCGCAATTTCAATCGGCCAAAAAAGTGAGGAAGCAACAACATCGGGTTAAATTATTGGTATACTGTTATGCGTACGGTATTGTTTTGTTTACATTTACACGGATTTCAGGGTTGCCGATGAACAAAGTACAAGTGGGATCCGCGCCATCTCCGAATCTCAAGGTGGTTAGGTCGAAAATCGGATCTCTACAGAACACCAGTCATAAACCGGGCGGCGGTCAGGTGAAAATCGAAAACAGAAAACTAGAATGGAAAGCTGGTACAAGAATTGTGGCGAAAAATGACGCATATGTTCCCGGCGGAGGCGACAAGAAGGTATAATAAATGATAATTAATAGAGACAATTGAATGTGACTATAGTTGTATATGATTGTATATGAATAGTATGTTTAACCTGTCTATAGGCGTGGGTTAATAATATAATATTGCAAGTAACCAAGTGTAGGTAGTATTCGGTTTGCAATGGTTAAAGCGGACGTTTTATTTGTGTACAATTTACATATTTTTAATATATTATTTAGTTTTAATAATTTATAATATTATTTTTAACTTTTCTCCGATTTAAATACTTCATAAACTTTTAATGGTCACTCTAAACACCGGAAAAAACCTATACATATACAATATCGTATTGAGTATACAATAATATACAATATGCATAGACTGACTATAGTGACTAGTAGAAGCAAAAGACCGTAAAACGACATATTGTCCGTTGCGTGTCCAGTGTTCATCCAATTTCAATTTGGAAATATGTATATCGTATACTTTTGGTTAGGTATATATAATTATTCATACTTCTATACAAGTATATATATATATATATATATAGACACTAACAGCGCATGTTCATTGTATTCAATTATTTCTAATTCTACCTTTTTTCTTTACAAAATAAATTTTGAATGCTATACAATAAATGTATACAGTATTATAATATATATACCTACCTATTCAACATAGATGCAATGTATACAAATCTACGGTTTCTATTTCAGATTCAAAGTGTCAAGCTTCAATGGAACGCTAAACCTAAAGTAGGTTCGTTGGAAAATAAAACACACAAACCTGGCGGTGGTGATAAGAAAATCGAAACCGTTAAACTAGACTTCAAAGACAAGGCAAAACCGAAAATCGGATCTAAAGACAACATCAAACATACTCCTGGAGGAGGTGCTGTTAAGGTAATTCCTATAATATACACTAGTATTACTGCAAACGTTTTAAAGTATTAAGTTTTTAATGCAATTTTAATATTTCAAAACTCGTATGATACTGTATAAATATAATAACATACAAGATTATTATTTTTAAATACTTTGGAGATTTGCCTATAATCAATAACTATACCTACCTATACATTAGTAGTATAATAAATAGCTAACGATAAAGTCAAAATGGCAAAAAACAAATAATATGGGTCATCGAAAACCGATAAAAATAAACAATATAAAGATTCGATCAAATCCGATAAGTAAATTTCATTCGATCCGTTTTTAAAATTGAAAACAAAGTTTAATATTACACTTTATATTATTATGTTAAACGATATAGTAGTTGGAAAAATATTGTCTATAATACGTACAGTAATTAACTGTAAAAAGGTGTAATGAATTAAAACAAGCATTTGGTATGGCTGACCTTATGTTTACGTTTATAAGTAAAACTAATATACTAATTAATTACCTATAACATTATAATCTTTTGTAATTGCATGCGCTACTAATACCAAATAAACGTAAATTTAAATCCGTTTATTACGTGCTAAATGGCTGACGAATTTGACGCATTAAGTTAGGTACCTACTAATTTTATGTCCCGAGAATATTTCACTTGTTGATTTATAATTTTATATTTTAAGAAATATCAACAAAAGGACGATGAGATTTTTTCAAAATAGGAGCGTGTAAAAGGACAAGCCATTCGTAGCGTTATTTTAAAGTTTAAACATTGTTTGTTTCGAGGATTTCTCGTGGTACCTAGGTAACAACGATATTATTTTATAATTTATAGTTGGTATCCTCAACCCAACCGACATTTGATTTGTAAAAATGTTTTAAAAATAATTTTTGAACTGGTACAATAATTGAATTACAATTATAGTTTCATATAATTTTTTTTTTTTTTTTTTAATTAATCGTACTCAATCGGTATCATGAATAATAGATCAAGCGTTAATGCAGGTTGTACTTGTTTCAAGAATGACCTAGGTCACTGTTAACATTGAGAGGGCTGTGTGCATATTTTTGTACCTATTTTTATTTTTACGGAAAACAAATATATTTTAATTTGTTTAGAGCCAATCGACACAATTATTAGAAACGGAATCGCACGACGTGAGTAAACAAATATAATATAGGTGTGAAATGTAATACCTATATAATATTATGTATGCGAAATGTAGGTATTTCATACAAATAATATCATATATTCGCAAAACGCTTACCAATGCAACCGTTTGTACGAATAATATAATATAATATATGTGTGTTTTTGTGTTTGTGCATTGTGTTCTATGTCGTACTATACACATACACACATCTATATCGTCACGTTTGTGTACATTTAGGTACTTACTTATATATTATAAAATTTTTTACATATTGTTTTACACCACTGTTCTGTGTTGTTTTTGAACTGCATATTATAATATTGAATATGATATATAATAATATATTGTACGTGTGTTGTTTGTCGATACCACTGAGAATAAAAAATACATTATTATACTTAATTGACTGCAATCCGTTTCGGATACCAATCTCGGCTATCATCATCGTTAATTTGATACATTTTACCGTAATGATTTACGACACTGCATATTGCTATAATTATATATTTATTGTAATGTAATATACTCACGCCGTTTTAATTGTGTGTGCACGCGCACATGATGCATAATATAGATCGAGGATCAAAAAGTGGAAATAAAAGCTCAAAGCAAGGTGGGCTCGTGGGACAACGTGAAACACAGGCCCGGTGGCGGAGAAGTGAAAATATTCGACGACAAAAGTTATATAAAACAAACGACAGGACAGATTGGTACACCGACCAAATCACAGGTATACCTATCTATCTACGATATTATACCTATTGTTGTATTATACAGGTATAATGACAATATTTGAATTTCATTTACTATACACGCATTTAACGATACAATATTTTATAAGTTCAGTTGATTTATATTTGCAAAATATCATAACTAATAAGACATTCTTAAAATAGTTCGTACTCAAAGGGTCAAATTTAATCGATATTATTTTATTTTTGTTCCTACTCATTATAACCACATAATGACAGCAAACCATTAACATTTAATTTATTATTTATTCAAACATTTTAACCACATTGGTATTAATATAATAGCCATCAATTTTGGATTGTACCTACTCGTCAAAATAATTCCACGATAAATATCTATTTATTCAGTGATGAAAACTTTCCGCTTTTTTGTCATAGTTTCCCCAGAATACTGGGATTCAACGTTTAATTCTTAATAATATTAAAAACGATAATATAACCTAAAAAAGATTTTAAATCATAATTATCATAAATTATAATTTCACTCTTTGTGTTATTATTACAATAATTACTGTTTAGTAATTGAAGTCACTATATTATATTATATGCTTGCACTTATTGATCGGGGGCTTATTAGACATGATATGTATCGTACATCACGACAGTTATTTAAAATGCACAGCTTTGCTGACTTTTTACAGAGCTCAAGATCATCCCAGGCTGGTAATGTAGCTGAACAAGAAATTTAGTCAACGATCATCATCACTTCATGAGCGTTTTGTTATTACATATATCATATTTGAAGTACTCATTATACAATAATAACATAGTGTAAATGCTTTTGCCAAGGCTCTATTAAAGCCAGAGCACACATATAATATACATTGATATTTATATTGATTATTACTAAATAATATGTTTGCACTACCGTATAACACTCATTGGTACATGTACGTATTGATAATTCAATGTAAAAGCAACATTTTGTACTACATTTTATCGATTTTAAAATATAACTTTATTATTATTTTTTTTTTTTTTAACACTACAACATTTGTTATTATTACATTTTATAATAGCTCCGGAGGAGTTCTAGTTTGAAAAGTCCAATAAACATGAAGTTATTTAGCCCTGAAGAACGACCCAAAAGTCAAGTTAAAATAGTTGTAACACCAACTAGTGAAGAAAACTTATTTACTAAAATAGGAATGGAGACTGGCAGGGTTGGATATCGAAGATCAGGGAATCATCGATCACCATCGCTACAAAATAATATAGTCATACCAGAAGAGGCAGTACGATCAAAAGAATGATTAAGTATGATCAAAATTTAAGAACCATGTAATTTTCTATCTATTGTACAGAGTATTTTCATATAACACATCAGAAATCTACAGTTCCTAAAAAATAATAACAGCCAAGTTAAGGCTTCATAATTTAAAATTATAAATATAAATTTGTATACATTTGTGTGTTGATAATAAAATACCCAATTTAAATAATGTTACAAAATCAATGTATAATACAGTAAGTACAAAACCAATCATAAGATAAATTTCATACTAGAAAAACAAAAATTAAGAAAGAAAAAAAATCAAACTAAATTCAGTATATAATAAAATATAATTAAAAAAAAAATGTAAGAAAAAAAAATGTAAACATCAATATTGTTACAGGTTTGAACTCTTGTCGATTTATTTATACATATGTTTTTGGTCCAAAACCAAGTCATAGTATTAACCTCGCTGTTTTAACTTTGGGTCAATGGTATTTTACTTATTATTTACATTCTAAAATTTAAAATAAAATTTTGGTACAACATAAATGTCTTAAACATTCCAAAATAGCCAGATATTCATAACTCACTATAAAAAAAATTATAAAAAATATTTATATTATTTACTTAAGGTGTTTCCGGAAGTGACGTCAGTCTAAAATTATGAAAATACTCCATTTCCATTATCTTCTCAGCGGACATTCTGTTTGCCGGGTTATAGGTACATAATGCCTGTTATTAAAAATGATTATAAATTATAATGTAAAAATTACAGTTAATTTGATGTATTCAACAAGTATAATCTTGTAATTTCACATTTTTACATAATTGGTAAAGATAGTATTTTAACATTTGGAATTTCCAGATAAAGTAAGTGGGTTACAAATATGATATTAAATATTTTTTATACAAAGTATAAAATAAAATATAAATAGTACTTTTGAATTAAAAAACTAGTGTTTTTAGCACTACAATTAACTATGAATTGATAACAAAAATTTTAATTTTGTATTAAATACATACCTACAAGTGATTAATTATAATATATTTCTATCGAAAATCAGTTAAATATTGAATTATTAAAATTATTTAAATAATAATTATTAAAAAGTTATTGAATTATTAAAATACATAAACAATAACATAATATTAAATCATAAGATCATTTAATTACATTATAGGTACAAAAACAAATTTCAAAAATATTAATGTAAATAAAGTTAATTCCACCATCAACTAGTGGCACAGATTCAATGTGACTGTAGTTATTTTTATTTTATGTTAAGTTCAGATAATTTTGTTAATATTTTTATTATTCTGTTAATAAACACTGTTACTCACATAGAAAACATTTTGTTGATTTTTATCTGTAAACTCAGGTAAGAAATCATTTATGTGGCGTGCTTCCCATAATGGAAACAATGGTTTAAAATCTGGTAATTTTTTTACTCCTGGCCATGTTGCATCAGTTGGAGTTCCAAGAGTACGAAAGATTCTAAATAACTGATCAATTTCTGAATCACCCGGAAACAATGGTCTCAATGTGATCTATTCAAAGAAAATAATACATTCATTAAGTTAAAAAATATGTATTTGATTTCAACAAGTCCTATTTGAAATATATAAAATACATATCTTGCAAAAATCATTAATTAAGATAGAAACTTAAAAACTTACCATTTCTGTAAATATACACCCAAGACTCCAAAGATCTACAGCCATAGTATAAACCTTTGCTCCAAGCAATATTTCAGGAGCTCTATACCATAAAGTAATAACCTCATGTGTATAATTTCGTAAAGGGAAAGAAAAAGCTCTAGCTAAACCAAAGTCTGCCAGCTTGATTATACCAGTATTGTTCACCAAAAGATTTTGAGGTTTTAAATCTCGATGAACAATTCGGTGAATATGACAATAAGCTAAAGCATTCAGTATTTGATATAAATAACTCTAAAAATAAAAAATAAAATAACAATTGAGCACAAATAGAAAGAAAAAGAGTAGTATTTTAATATAATAATAATAATATGAAATAATTGAAGTAAATAATTAATATAAATTTTTATTATTTCTTTATTTTAAATATTATTTTAAAGATAAGTTTTCGCAAATTGATTAGTAATTACGATTTTATTATTTTACAGTCATACTATATGTATATATAATAAAATATATTGAAGAAGTAGGATGGCATTTGATTTATTATGAATAATATTAAAGGTGATTTGGTAGTGTCAGAATATAATAGAAATTTGTTATACATAAGTTTTAGCTTCAGACAAAGTATAAATCAAGTAAAAGAGAATGAAAATATAATATTGTACGTCATTTTATTTTTTTTTAAATATTAAGGTGCTTTTAGACATTCTCTAAACCAGTGATTTCAATTAAACGATTTTTTTTTTTTTTTTTTAGGATGCGTTAAAAAATATTTTACATCTAAAGGAGACAGCCGCCCAAAAAACGGTTGAGAACCACTGCTCTAAACTGTCTAGTCTAAACACAATGTAATTCATTCATTAAGGTTTACTTTTTTATAAAATGTTTATAATGGCTGACGAATTATGATGTAGAACTTCATATTGGACATATTGAGTAATTGATAAAAAAACATAATACGAAATATTTTATTTGGAGTGATATTGATTGACTAATAATATAAATGCTACAGAATGGGATACATAAACTATAATTCATCCTTAATAACAGAGGACTGTTATAATTTTTTTTTCGAAAATTAATATACAATTATTAATATAATTAACCAAAAATATATTGGAAATCTAATAGTGTTTTTAGATTAGAAAGGTCAGTGTATGTTTATAGCTAATAGATGTTACTTTCATTTTAGCATACATCTTTATGTAAATTTATTGTTTTAAATTATAATTATCAGAAAATATACAAATAATAGATTACATTTTAAATAAATTATTGAAAAATAAATTCAAGACAAAAATACAACTGTAAATAATAATGTTAGAATATTATATAATTAAAATTATACATACAAAAGAATAATATAAATTATATTTATAATTGGTAGGTATAAACTAGAAAGTACTATTATGTATATATTAATATATAAAAAAGTAATTTTATAAGAGTTTTATAACTTCTTATAAAACCTTAAGCCATATTACGGTACCTACACTTTTAATAGATATTTTTAAATAAAATCGAGCCATAAATTATAACTTTTTAAAATAAACGGGAACTTACATAATATACAAAAGTATTTAGTAAAATTTGTAAGTAATTCATATTTATTTTTATTTTGACATAAAAAGTATAAAGTAAAATATAAATATACATTTTAAAAAATAATTTAAAATATTATACCAAACCAAGTAAATAATTAGAATAAGAAAATAGCAGGTAAAAATTATATTATTGAAAAATACTTAATATACTTATTTAATTTATTACTATAATAGGTAAATAATTATGGTAAAACCTTACCTTAATTCGGTATTCAGCTAATCCAAAACCAAATTCTTTTTTGCGTAATTCTAATAGTTTTTTTAAATCTTGATCCATAAATTCAAATACTAAAAATAATTTCTTATCTGACATAATGACATCATGAAGTTTAACAACATTTTCATGATTAATTTCTTTTAACAATGAAATCTCCCTCATCGCCGTAGAAGGTACACCTTCTGCACTTCTGCATAAAATGTATGATTTAAATATAATATGATAAAACGAATAGTAAAAACCGAAGACAAAAACCAAATAATCCTGAATAAAAAATTCTAATTCATGAGTAAAAACGATAAGTATTCATACTTACTAGAAATAATAAAAACTTACGATTCCATTCTGACTTTTTTTAAAGCAACAAACTTGCCCGTCTGTTTGTCCAACGCTTTATACACGACTCCATACGTCCCTTCGCCGACCTGTTCCAACTTATCATAGTTCACGTTGATGCTCACGTTTTTCGTAGGCGCTTCCTTGACGAACTGCCTACTCTTTATTGCATTCTGTAAAACCGACGAGCATGGTTTTACAAACGACACTACACATTGTAATCAGCATCATTCAACACGCCGTCGTAGTCTTCCGACGACACTGGTCAATGCATACCGGTCAGATCGGCACAACGACAACAATCGCCGCATAAAGTGCACGCAACGCTAAAAAAAACACACCACGTACCTGCATATTATGGGCCGGAGAATGGGGACGGTAAGAGAGATCAAAAAAAAAAAAAAAAATTCAACTCAAAACCGGTGACGATGGACTTCACGATGCATGCAACTCCGATGACAATACGATTCGGCACGTAGAAAAAATATTAACACTAGATTTGCTCTGGAAAACGTTGTCCCGTATACGCAGTGCTCGTCGGAAAAAATTACAAATGTAAACAATTGCCCGATGATAAAGTCAGATTTTCCCGCCGTTTTCGCACATGCACAAGACGGTCGTACAGTGTAGCCGACAAAATGGAGCGAAAAAGATCCCGTCGTACCATCCACTTTGGCGGGGAACGCCGAAAGTACCGTGTACGTCGTGAAATGGGATATTTGCGTCTAACGACTTTCGTAGGGGTCGTTTGGCAACAGCTAACAAGTGAGTGACCGTCCAAATAAACATTTGGATTTGACTAGGTGATTTGTCATTTGTAATGGTGATATTATAAATTTATATTTGGTAGTATTATAATATTGTAACAACGGCAAAGTGGGTCACTGAAAATATTTGCTTTCATATTCGGATCGTGGCTACGAGCATACTCAGCATTTTTGCCTTTTGCTTCCATAATGTGCATCATAATATTATGTATGTACACTTAAACGTCGTACCATGTACACCAGGCATGTAAAACTTGCGGCTCGTGGCTTATTTTTTTGTGGCCCATGGCTAAAAATATTGGACAAAAAAAAAAATTACACATTTATATATATATATATATATATACATATATTTGAATTTATTTGTACCGGTTGTGTTTGTAAATAATAAAATTGAAATATACAAATTTTTTTTTCGTTAATTGGTTATGTGTGATCCGTGTATTAAACTATTCAATATATTTGGCCCACTTGATACTTTGAGTTTGACCTGCTTGATGTACACCTTACAAATCGTGGTATTCGTAAGCCTTTAAATGAAAATACTAGGTATTTATGTACAAAATGATATTTTAGTACATCGGATGACGGATGTACATCAAATAAAATGTTATCCGCAGTGGCCTACATTCAAATTTGATCTGGGGGAGGTTGAATAAAAATAACCAACACTAAAACCTTCTCTTTAAAACTACCAATTTTCCTAAGAATTAAACACATTACACGTATTGTGTATCTACATTGTGTAATTACGTGAAGTGGAGAAATCACGGTCCCATTTCGTGAAATGGACGCAAATTACAAACGTTGCCCATTTCGTGAAACGTACAATAACGCGATATGGATGCGACATATATATTTAAGGTACTCAAAAGTTCATAACACGTATCGTAGATATTCGTATTGGATAAAACAATTTTGTATTATAATAACCTAGATAACGGGTTTGCGATTGGCAGCATGGCAAAGTATATTTAGAATCTCTTTAATATTATATTAATCCGTTAAATAATCTGAGCAATAAAATCGATACCGATATCATGAAATATGGTTAGAAAAATTATTTTAACCACTTGTACTTCAATTTAATTAATTTAATCAAATATTATTTAAAATTTATAACTGCATTTTTTTAGTGCATTATTTAGAATTTTTAGGGCATCATAGCATTTTTTTAAGAGCATTTTTCAGGGTTTTATAGGACATTATATTACCAGCCCTATTTATTAGATAGGTAACTTCTGTACTTAAAAATACAATATATACTATATGTGTATGCATATTAAGTTAACTGAGTTAAAAAAAAAATCAAACTCGCTCAGTCTTGTGTATTTATAATTCATTTTAATATTTTAAACATTTTAATGTTTTGTTAATTAACAATCAATGTTATAAATTCAAATTAATCTTAAATAAATACTTACCTATGGTTTATGGAGTTCAATGTTCAATTGTTGACATAAACTTCTCCAATGGCAGAATAGAACAGAATGAACGAACATTTTATAATTAAATATTTTAACATGGTCATTTACGATAGTACTACAAAAATAGAATCCATTTCACTGTATTATTGTCGCTCACAAGAAATTTAACGATTATATTGTAATCGGTTTTTTTTCCGTTATCTTATCGAATCGGTCGAGATAACGACAATATGTATTTATGTCCGCAGGCAACTAACTGACTGTGTACGATCAAATGTCTATTTTGATTGATATACGGCACCCGCCACCCATAATTTCGTTATGAAATCATTTTTCGTTGTTGGTAAAGTATAGTGTTCACTCAATAGTCGTATTATTATGACATATGTTTGTGTATACACGGATGATTAATAATAAGAAATTCATCAATAATATCACTTTTTTTTTTTTTTTAGTCTTGGGGGGGTTGAACCCGAACCCCCCCCCCGTATGTACGCCACTGGTTATCCGAGTCTACAAAATATTTCATGATATATGTCTTGGATGTGAACTATTAATTTGAAATTCCCAGTCGATACGACCATAAGAAAGTTTTCAAAAAAGGACTAATTTAAGGATTGATTTAAGTCATTTCAAAATAGTATTTAAATTATTACTTTAACAATTTTAATTAATTAATTTTAATAATCTACTGAAAATTTTAAAAGTTAAAGAAACAATTGCAATTAAATTATTACATTTAATATTATTAGTTGGATCCTCACAGAATATGAATTAGTTATTAATAAAATGGTTATGTTCAATATAAATCGAATCACTGATTCATCTTTTTTCTACGACTTCGTCAGCGGCTATACCTAATTTATTTTAGTTTATAATATTGTTATTTTAAATATTAAGTGTATTGAATAATGTATTGGTCTCTTTCAATATAAGTTTAAATTATCGTAGTTCAAATAAATTAAAAATCGTTCCACACAAATTTTTTCTATAAGCTCAAAAGTCTGAATTTGTATGAAATATGTCAAAATCGTGATAGTTTGCAAGTTATTTTGTAGTTGAAAATTCATAAAATTGTTTGTATTCAAACTTAAGGTACAACAATTTAACACAAAGTTATCCATAAGTTATTCTTCAAATAACTATATAAAAATTTAACCAAAATTTTAATCAAGTTACTAAACTCCATATAATCACTGCTGAAAAGCCAGGGAAATCCCGCTTTCCTCTTGAATGCATGAAATGCCAACTGTACGGTCATACCAGGTTCGTACTGCAGACACACTCTTCACTGTGTTATTTGCAGTGAGCCACTTGCACAGTTTCGAGAACTACCCGTGAAAATATGTGCTTTATGTTCTGAAGCCCATACAGAAAATTATAAGGGCTGCCCTGCCTACAAAAATGTTCAATGTACAAAAGTTCCAAGATATGAAATGACCCTCTTCCAAAACAACAAACAACGACACTTCAAAAAAAAGTTACTCAGATGCCCTGACAGTCAAAGTACTAGTTACTCAATCCCCACACAAAAACAAGTCATTTGCTGAATCAACGAAAAACGAAAAGCAATTTTCTTCCACCGATATTTCCAATATCCTATCCAATTTTATTTCTAATCTTAATCTCATTAATAGTCCTCTTCACACAACAACTCTTAATAAAATTCTCTCCTTGCTAAATCAATATAACAACGTATATATATACATATTTATTATATATAAAGTTACTACTAACTAGGTATCAATATCTATTTTCATTTTGTAATATTATTCTTATAAAATTGTTTTCATTTTTTCATTTTTTAACTCCCTATTTGCAGTGAATTAATCTTAATTGCTTAATGTAATCATATATTGTACAGTCCTCCGGGACTAATATACCTATGTTTATGTTATATTATCTTGTAACCTTTGTATCTTATATTCTAATATATATTCGTAATTGTTGAGCTAAATAATACTGTAGCTAAATACAAAAATTAAAAAAAAACAACCGGATAGGGCTCGCTCTGCTGTACAATAGGCCCAGTAGGGGGTGGACTGCACTTCGTTCATAGGATAGGTACAAATCCATTACAATGGATTTGTTAAATTTGAATGCAATGAGGTATCATTGTATACGGATAACAATTCTGAACGGAGATGATATGTTGGTCTAGAATAGGTATATTTTATAATATTGTATTATGTTATACTTAAATTGAAATATTATGTGAATATTTGACTTTCAAACGCTTATAAAAAAATTAAGGCCTATGGATTTGAATAATTTTTTGCATGACAGTAAGAATAACTTCTGGGGAATCATCTATTAAATTTTCAAGTATTTGTCCCATCTAAATTTTTTTATGCAATTATAAAAAAAAATGTAAAAAAATGTAATATTTCAAATGCCCCTATGTTGCTTAAAAATCAGTATAATATTTTGAAAAAATTTGACTTAAAGAAAATGCCAATCAAAACAACTGGTAAAAGTTTTAATTTTCTGCGACTTTTACTTTATAAATAATAACAAATATTTAAAATCGTTTGAGGATAAATCGTTATTTTATGCAATTTCGTAAAAATTTAACTTTCAAACAATCATATTTCTTAAAGTTCGGTAGACATTTTTTCATAGTTATTTGAAGAAATAATTTATGGATAACTTTGTCTTAGAATGTTGAATTTTATGTATGAACACAAACAATTTTATGAATTTTTAACTACAAAATAACATGCAAATTATCACAATTTTGACACATTTCATACATAATTGGACTTTATGGGCTTATAAAAAAATTTATGTTTGACGATTTCCAATTAATTTTAGTTGCGATAAGTATAACTTATATTAAACCTTGCATTAAATTTTCAAGAATTTTAAACCTGCCAAATTTTTTTTATCGATATTTCAAAAAAAAAACTTAGAAAAATCGAAAATTTAAATCGTCTATAAATAAGTCAAAATACATCAAAATACTTTGAAAACTTAACTATGTAAGAAAACGCCAATATAAAGTATTGGTAAAAATTTCAAATATTTGCGATTTTTCGTTTTTGAGTTGGAGCATATTAAAAATTGTAGTTTAACAAAACGTGGTTTTACGTAAAAACTAACTCCATTCAAAATCTAAAATACACATCATTGTAAAACCAATAGATTCCATTACTCCGCTTAGAATTTAAAATGTATTAATCAATGTCTAATAAGTAATAGTACTTGTGATATGCCATTCTTTTTATATTTGATTTAAATAAACTTAATTATAACATTTTTAGGTACCCAAAACTATAGTTAATACTAATTTAATTGTGTAAACTATCTTTAACATTACCTATAATAGAGTACCTCGCCGTTCGTTAAAAATTGATTTTTAAAACTAATGCTTGATTATAAAATATATAACTTAAATAATCCTTAAACTTATGTATAATAGACAATAGTCTATATTATAATCATTAGTCATAGTATTATTATTAGATTATCACATTTTTTTCTTAGCAAACAAAAAAACACCAACTCTGCAAGTTGGTACTTCATTTAAATTTAACATTTAAAAACCATTTACGGTACAATATGATTTACTTGGCTTACAATTTACATATACTTCGGTCTTCAACGGTTTAACAATTATGAAATTAACACGGTTTAGATCTATATTCTATGATGGAGTTCAAATTTAATGAACTTATACAATTAAAAACTTAATAAAATTACTATGTGATTCATAAAATTTTAGCCTTGTAAAAAAATAAAAAATATATTGAAAATGAGAACACTAGTAAATAAATCCGTATTGTCTATAATTTATTATGCTTTGTAGGAAAAATAATATTAGGTATGAGTATATATATATGTATATTTATTTACAGAATGGTATCAATATATTATAATAATTTTCATACAGGATCACCATTAACAGTTTTTAAGAAATTGTACAGCTATAAACCATTTATACTCTTACAAACATTTAAATATATTATACACCAACATGAATAAATTTAAACTAAAAATGGTAACTTGCTATATCTGCCTGGTCGTTAATAGGGGAAATTTCAGTCTTTTGTTTGGTATTTTCATTGATATTTCGCAGGGTAAGACTTGGGTTCAATTGTTTCCAACGGATATAGTATATGAAACTAAGAAAAAATCACAATTAAACAAATATTATTTGTATTTTATACTTATTTTTTCAATGAATTCTTAATTATAGAGTATTATTTTTTGTATAATTATAATAATGTATCACATGAATAATTTATTAATTACCCAAAACTGAACACTAGTGGAGCTGTCAAAGCGATACTGATCAAAAAAAATGCGCTTGGCATGATTTCAAACGTATGATTGTACGTTAAATTATAAAACGGAAGAAACAGAGATTTCAACGAACTCTCCATTAACAATTTTACTGAATTCATGGCACCTGCAACAGTATCAAAGAAAATATTTCAGCACTTTTGAATAACGGATAAATTATTATGGTTTGTTTAAATATTGTAGCTTGTATAATTCAATAATTGTGTATAATTTTTTCATAACCATTTACTATAGAACAATATATTCTATAACTTATGATAAAACATTAAAATTTACAACATTTATATTAAACTATTTTTTTATTAGTTACTATACCTAATTCTGTAGACTCAACACATTTTGATGCTATAGAACTTGTTAACGATAAAGCCGCACCTCGGAATAATTCTAATGGTGGTACTATAAATTAATCAAAACACTTAATTTAATTATTGATAGGTTATTCAAATGGAACTTATATAATACATATAAATAATAAAGCATGATATATATATTGATTATTACTTATTACTTATTACGTTATTACTTATTTGTTAACAAAAACTATGTAATGTGAATAAATTAAACATTAACTAATATTTTAATCTCATATTGAAACAAAAACCGAAATTAAATGTTTACTGCTGTTTTATTTATATTATTATTCAAGTAATGTACAAGTCTTAATTGGAGTGAAAGCTGTTAAGTATGCTGCATATAGCACAATGAATGTTTTAGTTGAATATCATACAAATTTAGTTAGATGTACTTAATTATTACTGTAATTAATTAATTTAGACTATGATGATAATTTGATTAAGTCATTGACAACTATGTATGAAAAATTGTATCACTATCACTCATCTTACCCAAGTATAGTTGCCATGATTCAGCAACTAAAAAGAATGCGATAGCACCTAGTAAATCGAATATCGAAGCGATGGTAGCAACCAACGCATCGTCCATTCGAAATTTGTGACTTAAAATTCCTAATGCGAATAATGTGCCTATAAAAATAAATGTTTATAATAAATTAACAAGAACAAAACTAATACATTTTTAATATACCGTGTGTTCATTATAATAATATATGGAAACATATTCATGCTATAATTGGATTTTCATATTTTCCATATTATTATATAAATTTTGAATAATGTTATAGTACTATGACATCAGAATATCTCATTCAATTTACGGATACGGGATAAGTCACTTATCTATTTCCATACATAATGAATACACTGCATAATATCATTAATATAATAAATACATTGAAATCAACATTGTGTTCAGTTATTTTTTATATAATCTCACCTATTAATATTATGGTCATCTGGTAAGCATTGAATATACTAAATTGTTTTTCGTTCCATTGAAACTTATATCTCAAAAATAGATACATAACTGACATTTCTCCTAAAAATAAAATATTATTTTTATATTTACTATAAACAATTTTACACAAATAAATAAATGATCAATGAGTAATAAAATTGATTTATAAAAAAAAAAAAACGGGTGGGCCTCGCTTTCCTGTACAGTTGGGCGTGGAGTGCACCTCGTTTATAGGATAAGTCATAATTACAATGGATTTGTTAAATTTGAATTCAATGATAGATATTACGAACATTGTATACGAATAATGATTCTGAACGGAGTTAATATGTTTGTCTAAAATGGGTATATAATAATGTGGTATTTTATATTTAAATTGAAATATAATTCAATAGTATGCAATTTCGTAAAAATTTAAATTTCAAACAGTCATAAAATTTTTTCCTTTAAGTCCGGTAGAACTTTTTTTATAGATTTATGAAGAGTAGGTTATGGATAACCTAATGTTAAAATTTTGAACCTTAGTTATAGACAGAAAATATTTTATCAATTTTCAACTATAAAATAACTTGCAAATTATTGCGATTTTAACATATTTAATATAAATTTTAACTTTATGGATTTTTAAAAAAATTTTAGTGAAACAATCTCCGATATTTTTAAGATACAATTAGTATAACTTGATCTGTTACCAAATTATTTTCACTACCGACTTATGGTCAAGAAGCATGATTACAACAATTGAGAGTACAAGACATTCGATGCATTTGCTTATCGAAATATTTACTTAAGTTCAAAATATTGGAGAGTATTATTAAGGTTATATGGGCTCTCCTACTTAATAATATTCTATACGAATTTTTGTATATTCTGTGCAAATACTGTTCCCACTCCCCTTACATGCATCAGTTAGAACCACAACTGATATAGATATATATTAACTATAGTCAAAATCGTATACGTACAAGCATTATATAATTAAATTAAAATTAAAATTAAATAATATATACATAAACAACTGTTTAAATTGTTACAAGTATAAACAACAGAATTCTTTCAATGTTTCAGGCCCATGAACAAATTTATCCATTAATTGATAGCCTGACTTATCAAGATGATGCTATTGATATTCCAATTGAATTTTTAAATTATTTAAATGCATCATGGGACTTCGTCATCCTCCACGCATAAACTTGACTTAAAAATTGGAGCTCCAATAATATTTATGAGGAATTTAAGTATACCGAAATTATGCAATGGTACTAGATTGCAGATAATAACTATGGAGAGGAACTTTATTGAAGTTAAAATTCTTTCCGGCTCAACCAAAAGTTAAGTTATTTTTACTCCTACCGATCGGTACTAAATAATTAAAAAATTTGAATTTAAACGAGTTCAAATTCCTTAAAAGTTTGATGTTGCTGTGTCCATCAAAAAGACAGACACTGACTTGCCGTCACGAATTCCCGTTTTACTCATGGACAATTTATTGTATGTTGTTTGTTTCCGTGCGGGTTCGGCAAAAAATCTAAATGTGTATGTGCTCCTCACCAAAGAACAAATGATATTGTTTACAAGTGTTGCAACCTTGTATGAGATATTATATAAAATTTTAAATTTCATTTTTTTTTTTTACTAGGATAGTCGAATACCTTCCGTGCAAAGCCCAGAAAGCTCAGTATACAACAGTGGCGGCTGTAGGGGGGGGGGGGCTAGGGGGCCATGGCTTCCCAAACTCCAAAAAAAAAAACGGGAATTTAATGTAATATTATACACTGTGAAAATGAGTGTGATGTTTATGCCCCCCCCCCAGAATCAAAACCTAGAGCCGCTACTGATATACAAACGTGTATGATAGAAAATTATGTGTATTCTTTTCTTCCTTTTTTTTTTTAATTAAAAGCTCACTCACCCTCCAGCGGTATACACGTGAGCGGTGCGCATAGCAGCACGACGATGCAAAGGATCATGGTCTCGTTGCATTGGCGCCGTTTGGTCAGCACGGCGTAACAGTTGTGGAACACGTCCATCGGGTTGATGGTGCGCATGACGTCCTGGTATAGCGGCAGTTTGTCGGCCGGCGGCGTCGGTTCGGAGTCGTCAATGAACACGTACGTCAGCGCCAGGCTCGTGAGGCCCAGGCCGATGGCAATCTGGTACGCGGCCACGAAGCCCACGTTGACGATCACCGAGCCGTACACGAGCATTCCCAGTATGCCACCCACGGCGATGATGCCACCGACCACGCCGTACTTGGCCGTCCGCCATTCCTCGGTTGTATGGTCGGCCACGTGCGAGTTGATGCCGTTGAACAGCATCGCCGGACCACCCGAGCACGAGATCGCGGACGCTTGCATGGCGGCCGTGACCGCGGGCGACACCGACCACACTACAGTGCAGTACAGCGACAGCACGTCCGCCAACAGTTGTCCGGCGATCGGCAGTAACACGAGGGGCCTGCGCCGCCGGCCGTGCCGGTCGCTCCACGTGCCCGCAAACATGACCAGCACGATGGGCACCACCTGCTGCACCAGCAGCTTCCAACCGTTGATGGGTGCCACCACGTGCTGGGCCTTGGCCTCGTCGGGGCACTTGGAGCCGACCAGTTGCGCCATCCCGCCGGTCGGGTCGCACGCCTTGTACAGCAACAGGTTTGTGCTCAAGCAGCTCGAGAACACCATCGTGATGAAGTAGAAAAACACCACCGGCTCCACCGACACTTTCGCCATTAAATCGCGAACAATTGACATTTTCGGTCGCAATCACTGTAATACATACATGTATTATATACGTATTGTAATATATTACGTACTAACTGCAAGTATAATTATTATCATATAAATATTAACGCGGTGTGTATTTATATATATAAAAAACCGTATTGAACAATTGGTTGTATATATAGTACAAAGTGGAGTATCGATAGTGTAGAAGGTGTTGTCGTGTATATATAACATATAAATTCAGAACAACAACAAACTTGTACTATACGTCGATTAAACACAAGCAAAGAAAAACAAGTTTACGTTTACGAAAAAAAAAAAAATTGCTCTATTTATATTTTAATGTAGTTACCATATTCATATGTAATACTGCAGTGTATAATTATACAACGAGTAGCGTGTTACATATTTTAGAAACTAAAACCGACCGATAGCGTTCGTGATTTCGATTCGACTGACTGCAGTGTATCAAGTTATTATTATTATGTTTATTATACTCCTATAATACAACAATTATAGTGTTGATCCCGATAATTGATGAGTGTTGACCGTAATGATAAAACGTTATGTAAACGTAACACCATTGATTAAAAACACTAGTATTACGTGAAACGCGATAAATGCGTATACATATTTCACATTAACCGTTACTATCTGGTGTCCAATATTCACCTGGTTATACTAATTCGTAATTGATACATACAGAGTACATCCCTGTGTTTTTTACGGATGGGCATCATGGGAATACTAAGGTACCTATTTTATGTTATAAATGTATTTTAAATTACGGAACACCTGTGTACAGTGTTCAATACATAAAATAAAATATAACTATTAATATATTTATATGATATGATATACCGGCTATAATATAATCTATACGAACTGTTGAGAATATTTTTATTAAATATTCTAATTTTGTTAAAATATTATAATTATATATTTTTGTGTCTTGATTAATAATTGTGTAAAGCAATTTAAAACAAATGTAAAAAAATTATTTCCAAGATATAATCGTTCCATATACTTTGATATAGGTACTATAGTATAAATAATCAAACAATTATTTAGTTATAAAGGTATACGGCAGTGATTCTTAACCGGGAGTCCATAGATGGTTTCATGATGGATTCTACGGAGTGGTTTGAGTTTTTTTTTTTTTAATAAAAATTTTAAATTAAAATTAATTAATTTTATGAATTAAGAGATCGTCAGATAAATAGAAATTTTTTTATTTATTATGAAAATTTAAAATTTAATCACTCAGATGTATCCAAAACATAATAATTCACAATAAATGTAAATAAGTTTCAGTGTCATCATTAAAAATAATCAAAATGAAAAATTGTATTGTGTTTTGTTAATTGGGGGGGGGGGGGTAAAAAATATTTTTTCACTTAAAAAATTCCATAATCAAAAAAAAGATTTTTTAATAAAATACGTGTATAATTTCATATAAGTAGATTGGTATTTCCAATAAATTAATAAACATAGATTTAATGTAATTATTGTAATGGCAATTTTAAAATATTTAACTTTGTTCTTTTATAGTAAATAAATATATATATATGTATGATAAAACGAACTTTTAAACATAGCTCTTTATATTGATAAGTGGTGTAAATCGTAAACATAATATAATTAAAAATAATTACTATAAATTATAATAAAATTTAAAATAATATTAACCATCGTACATAAATGCGTCATGTTTTCATTTCACTACATATGATTAATATGACCCATGATAATTTATTTATTACTACTGAATATGTAACAAACTTAATATTTATATTTTAGTTAATCTTAAGTTGATTCTAATCAGTAATAAATATATGAATAAAAGATATATAGGTCTAACAAAATTGGGAGACTTAGGCTAGTCCGAATTTAATCGGTAGTCTACTACCAATATACTAGTATAAAAAAGGTTACTATAAAGATTTGATGAAAATTTCAAGTATTTGCGGTTTATGTTTTTGAGTTAGAGCATTTTGAAAAATTGTATTTTGTCAAAACGTGGATTTGTGTAAAAATTTCACATTTTTTCGTAATTTTTTTATGCTTTTGAAAAATATTGAAAAAGTTGGATTTTTGACTTGCCGACGTACCATTTACAATATAGATATTCTACATTCACTTTCCTTTCATAAAAGTTGCTGTTAAAGAAAATCGAAGCATTTTAACATTTTTAACTACCAAAAAAGGTGTCATTAGACAAAAAAAAAAAAAAACACATCGTAAAACCAATATATTCTATCACTCAGTTCAGAATCTAAAAAAGTACGGTTATTGTTGAAAGTAGTTAACTTATTGTTATTATGATATTATGAAACCTACAATTTTCTAAAAACGTTTAACACTGTTTTTTAATTTGTTTTATAAATATAACTAATTTTAATATGAGTTTATACCAAATAATATACTTACATGCGTTTAATTAATAAAATATATTAAAAATCAATTCATTTTATCTTTTGAATTTGCTTACAATTAGTTATAAGAGTTCAATAATTAGATGTTAATTTAAGAATGTATTGGTACATAAGTTCATTTTGTATACATTTATTTGAATATTGCACTTAAAAAGAATTAAAATTAAAAGCAATAAGTATCATATATCATAAAAAGACATTATGTTGATTTTATATGAAGAAGATAATAAATAATATGCTGTTTCCTAATAATATTCTTTCATTGTAAACAAAAAAATAAAAGTACTTGAATATAGACGGTTGAACTGTCCTACATTGATTAAATATTATCCATTATTTAATTTTCATGTTAAAAATTTTTTATCGTTGAGATATAAAAACTAATTACAATATTAACTGTTGTAAAATATAGTAATAATATGTGTGTTGGTAATTGATTTCAATATTACGACTGGATTTTGTGAAGTGGAAGTGGGTAAAATTTCAATGTGCTACATCACCGTTCGCTTAAACTTGAAATAAATATTCTTTTGGTTTTTAATTTTATTTCTTATTCATTGACATTTTTTAAAAAAAATACTCTGTTCTCGAATAAATAAACAAAAAAATATGTTGTTGCATTTACAAACGAAAATAAAAAACATAACAATTGTTAGTTTTTAAACAGAGACAATTAAATAGTATGGATAAAATTGCTTTGTGCATTAACGTCTTCAATTATAAAAACGGGTGGGTCTCGCTTTGCTGTACAGTTGGGGGTGGAGTGCACCTCGTTTATAGGATAGGTCATTATTACAATGGATTTGTTAAATTTGAATGCAATGATAGATATCATTGTATACGAATAACGATTCTGAACG